>CAUZXS010003458.1:62500-97963 GCA_963585895.1 Sepioteuthis lessoniana
ATGCTGACTGTTCCATCTGACTCGACAACGCGCGGCGCACCCACTAGACCCAACTGGACTCGTCTAGGTTCAAATCTCAACTATCTGCTTTTTTCAAAATACCCAAGAATCCCAGCACATCGCTTCCGGGCATGACGTCATTCACATCCCCAGCCTCATTTCATATCCGGGGTTTTTATCATGATATCTGTGATTGTTACATCCTCCCCGCACGAGCGTGAACACCTGCGCTCAATGTGTGCCCCTACCCGTGCACTAAGCTGAAATGTTCTAAGCCTAACTAAACCGAAAGATAAGATATAACCAACGAAAAATGATAATATAAAAAAGATCGTTCCGCAATTATATAACATCACTATTGAAACCATTGCAAGTGTTTGATTTATACCTTTTTCACTTATTTTTGTCATCTTTTCAGATTTAGCAAAATCTACCATTTCTTCATATACATATATATATATATATATATATATATAGAGAGAGAGAGAGAGAGAGAGAATATGTATTAATTTTTAAGTGAATATGTGGTTGGTACCTTTATTTTTAAACGAGTTAATGATCATTTGTTAGCACACTGTTTGATGCTTTCAATTTTTGCAATTTATTGTTTGCACATAGTTAAAATAAGTTCAAATTCATTTCTTACCCACAATTAAATGCTTTCAAGTATTACTATTTATTGTTTGCAAACAGTTAAATGTTTTTTATGTATTGTTAACGCTTATTATTCTATTTGATATTAATAATAATTCCAAGTGAAAGATTGCACTTTCCTATTTGACCCATAAATGGTATCCTAGCATGTGTTGTATAGCAACCATCATGACCAACTATACAAACACATATGCATGCGAAATCATAACAACGACACAATAATAACGAGCGATACAATAAAGACGCAATGATAACGACGACACAGTCTTTTAGAAAAATATATACCTCTCACTTTATCTGAAAGGGTTGTTTGCGAGAGGGAGTTGGAGATCGAACGGAACTGCAACATATTGACCTCCCCACTCTATTGGCCATCTGCGTTTCTTTCCCGTTCTCCAGGGTTGATCAACCGGAGGCCCGGGGGCCCAGCTCTCTGCTGGATGTTGGCTTTCTCTACCACATCTTTACTCCAAACTCTTTGATCTCCAAACTAAACTGACTTCCTGTCTTCACCGAGTTATACAATAGTTCAATCGCCCACTCAATATCTCCCCATAACTGGCCATCGGAATGTGTCACTTCCGCCGTTTTTGGAATGGCATGTTTGATCGTCATCAAGCGGAAATAACTCTCATGCAGTTCACAGGTTACCCTCTTCCGGTGCATCAGTTTTTACCGTGGGATTTTGACCCTGTTCCATATTGTCAGCCAAGCTCGGCCAAACCAATGGAATATGCACTTCCACCGTCTTTGGAATGTCATGCTTGGCCGGGTCGAAGGTCAATATACTACACATGCATCAGCACTCCGGATCTGAAAGTACCTGAGAGTATTGGTAATAAAGAGGTATTTTTGCATTTACGAAACTCCAAGAATATAGCTTCACCATCAGATGCTGTTCCATGTCATACCCAGAACTCTGAAGGGTAGCAAGCATTATGTACTTCTAATGATTCAATAATTTGTTTGCATTAAGTGAAAAGAATAGCGAATGATTAGATGATTTTATTTGACCCATAGATGGGGCCCTAACATATACTATCAATCCGGGAAGAGTGGACCAGAGAGCAATTGCAATGAAAGGTTACCCAACATTTTCCAAAGCTCCAGGAATAGAGCCTAACCATCTGATGATTTAGCGTCATATCCTGTAGTCTCGTTGGTGGAAAGTCTTATCCCTCAGCAGAGATGTATTTTACAACCCCTGCCCATAGGCACTGGAGGTACTGTTGAAAACTAAATTTGGACCCAAATTCACAGTAGTCTTTAGCCTCGTCTAAACAACCCCTACAGAGAAACTGGTGCTAAATAGGATACTAGTTGTCTTTCTCTTGAACAACATCCTTTTCATGAAGGGCCACGTTGTGCATGGGTCTACCATAAAAACCTTGCTAAGATTTGGGCCGGAATCCGAGAATTGGTCTTTAGAACGTCATATTAGTAACAGTTTAAGAGTATGAATTGAAGAAATGAAATTGATGGAACACTCTTTGCTATTGGGAATATCATTATAATTATTCTTAGAATTATTAATGCTTAAACAATATATAATATGTTACAAATCATTGACACAAATAAGTAAATAAACAAATAATTATCATAAAATAAATTATAATTTATGAATTGTTTATTTCATTATTTATAATGAAAAATAAACAATTTATTAGCTCATTATCAATAGCAATAAGCAATCATTTAAAGCTGATTTCTTATTTCAAATACTAAAAAATCATTTATAAACTCTTTATAAGATATGAGACTGATGAATTTTTTTAGATGTCTAGTCCCCATCTAAATGAGTCACTGTTGATTCTAGATTCTTTCTGATTTTCGATAAATTTTGGTCTGCAGTTCCTGCCAAAATCCTCAATTAAGCTTGTTCAGCACGCTCGATACTATTCAGATATAGTTATAGGTGATCCCAAAAGTAAGACTCATAAAATTCTCCGGGACTTTGAGATACAAATGGAGCAGTTATGACGGCATCGTTTTTTGGAAAAATAAAGTAAGATTTTTTTTTTTAAATGTAAAGAAAATCTATACAGTCGACAATGGTTTATAAAATTGCAACATCTTCCAGTTTTGTTAAGGAACTTCCCTTTTCGTTTTTTGCAAGATAGTTGATTTCTTTCCATTTTTTCCTCTGTGACACTAAAATTGTTATCTGAACGTTTCAACTCAACTTTCTTGCTTGTACTGGCTGTATGGAAGGAGATAGAGGCTTTTTTGTCGGATTTTAAAAAAAGCATCTTTTATTCATATGTATGTATGTATGTATGTATGTATGTATGTATCTATCTATCTATCTATCTATCTATCTATCTTTTACTTCTTTCTTTCTTTCTTTCTTTCTTTCTTAGTACCAGTCAATTTATCTCGACCCGTCTATATCTCTATCAGTCTATGTCTCGTCATCCCTATTTTCAATTTATTTCTTTAAAATTTCTTTTCAAATTCTCTCTCTCTCTCTCTCTATCAATCTATCTATCTATCTATCTATCTCTCTATGTTGGATAACTGTCGGTCTATCTTTTTATCAATCGATTGTTTATCATACCTATGTTTGATATTTCATACAAAGAGCAGCACAAATGTTACGAATTTAGCACAACCCCGTTTAATAAACGCCAAAAAAATATCCCAGTTTAAAACACTCACTCTTCAAGACCAGTCCTTGATGTTTTTTCCTCTACACTAGTAGATGACGACTTTCTGATAACCTCACATTCAAAATCCAGCCCAAGATGAACACCAAATAACAGTATAATAGTTTTATGACTTCTTACAATTTCTCATCAAAAACATAACCAACATTTTTTAGGCATGACAAAGACTCATATGCTAAAATGTTTAAAGAAATGAATTATTGATTGTTAAACCGACTTTGAAATGGAAGATAAATCAATAATTTGATTATTACTAATTATGTTAATAAAGATATAATACAATTAAGATGATAATTATCATCGTAATAATTCTAGCCAGTGATTAATTGATATATAGGTAGCCTCACAGACAGAGGCCGAAGGCAATATTTGGATTTCAGGGATTTAAAAAAATTCCAGCATCCTTGATTGAAGAAGGCTTAGAACTTTGTTTCTTTAGGCTAATGTTGCAGAAACAGCAATATATATATATATATATATATATATATATATATATATATATATATATATATATATATATATATCAGAAAAAAAATGGGAAAATTGAATCAAAATTTTAATCTGAATTCAAGAGTAGGAAATATTCTTTTTTTTTATATGTAGACAATATAATCTCTCTTAAGGGATTTTCACCCATGTTTAGTTGATAGATTTGGTGAATTCTCTTAGGGAAAAACAACGTTTCTGTTTATAAGGATACAGATCCTTCTCCTTGTCATGTTATGTAGCCCACTACAGATAACAGGGTTGATTAGGATTGGGGGCTATTATGGGAGTGGATGATTGCCTGTTGGGGAAAGTCATCTGCAAAAACAACATTTTTCTTAAATGAAGAACCCTTGTTCGTTCTCCTAGTTGTTATTGAGAATGAATAATACTAGCTTTACACGCCTAATAAAGCACCCTGTTGGAGAGGCTGAGAATACGTAGACTGTATACCCTGCAGTGTGGTAAGACTCACACACTCAAAAAGGGAAGGTGTCCTGAATATAATAGCTAAATACATCTGATAGCGAGACTTCAGTTCTGGAGCTCTGGGGAAAACAAAGCACTATTTTTTCAATTACTTCCATTTCCACTCTGGTCTGAAATGGTTGTATCTGTTAAGGCCCCATTGATGGATTCATTACATTGTTTTAAGGGTTAATAGTATTCGATAAGAATACTTGTTACCAAATATATGCTAATTATTTGTATCAAAATAGTGTTGTATAATGGCTCGTACCACGTGACTTCCGGTATCGCAGAGGTATAAAAGACGTCATGTTTCTTAAGCACGAGGGTTCTGCAAAATCTCTGTCAGTAGTAACACCAACTTCGGACGTAACACCCACAGCTCGAGACTTTTAATATTTGTTGGTCTGTACCATTTCAGTTAATAAATATTAACTCCCTGTTTCACTGTATATATCTTTCATTTCACGATACAACAAATTTACTTGAAGGTATACTTGTTTACTAATAATTATAATAAGTTAATTGAAACTATATGACAGTTTGTAAAGTAATAATAATTATTAAAAAGAAATGATTCCTTGAAACGTAACAATTTCTTGGATTAGATTGGAATATTCTTAAGCTTATAAGTGTGTGCAAATTATTTGTATCAGATAAGAATATTTGATATCATATAACACTGTAAAAACTCTTAGGAAACAAAAATAGATATAAACGCACAATGAATACAATCTCTTAATTTCTATGTATAAAATAAATGCAAACAGACTGATATGCCGTAAAAATCAATCAATCAATAAATTAATTATAAGTGACGGAACGAAATTATATTTTAATAAGGGAATTTCTTATCTTTCAGGGTTTCTACGACTGGTCATCTGATATTCACCTCTCCTCTGGAGTTTGTGGTCCGTTTGATTTATTGATCGTTTGGTTTTATGGCTTGTCGAAACTCACAGGTTTATTTAATGCCGAAGTCAGACTTTTTTAAAGCAATTATATGTAAATAAAGAAAAAAAAATTATAGCATCAAGTAACTATTCTTAACATTAAGATCATTATGTTGCATAGCCGTATAATACATATACAACCATACAAATATACACGAGGAAAGAAAACCAACAATAATGACTTGTGAACACACTTCTTTAGAAAAATATACCTCTCACATTTTATTTGAAATGGTTGCTAAAGGTTTACGAAAGGGTTATGTGTGAGAGGTGAGTTAGAGACTGAACAAACTGCAACATATTGACCCCCAGTTTAGTGAAGTGCCCGTGGTGTAATGGTTATCGTCTCAGGATGTGGACTCAAATCCTGGACGAGACTGATTGCATTTCACATAGCATTAATACCCTTGGGAAAGGTATGAATCCAAATATTCTCCCTTCTATGAAGTATGGGTAAATAGTAGGACAGACTAGGTTCTTCAGCCTTGGTGAGGCGACTAGTCTAGGAGAAGGGAAACTCTGAATTCAAACCTGTTAAACTCCGCTTAAAAATTGAGCGGAGGGGTTGGTAAATAGGATATTGACCCCCAGTTCCTCTGTCTTTAGCAGCAATTCTTTCTCATTCTGCTGGCTGCTCAACCGGGATTCCTGAGATGCCTAACCCTCTCTGGGAGCTGGTTCTCACTACAGCATCTTATCTCCTACTAACTAACTCCAACTAACTAAACTTCCTGTTGCACCGGGTTATATCATTGTTTGACACCCCCCTGCTTCTCGTGAACGTCACATCTACACCCAATTCAACCCGTCTACTCTCAAGGTTATACCCTGATATCTTCAACTGGATGCACATGTTCCTTGATTGACGGCTGGCACCAATGTCAATATGTTACAATTATTTCATACAGAATTATGCGTTTTCAAAGAACTATTCTCATTTGATAATAATACAGATCATCTAACCGCCGCCAAGAGACCAAAATTTGTGATAGTTAACAGAGAGAGAGAGACACAGAGACACAGAGAGAAACCACTGAATAGCGGTCTTTACCGGACCGCTTGATGACTGAGTAAAAGTCAAAGAAAACGAAAACTGATACAAACACTTGAACCTTGGCTGAGAACTAAAAAAAAAAAAAAAAATATAAGATGTTGGTGAAAGTGGTACAAATTGTAACTGGTGCGCTTAGAACGATCGTCGAACCCTGGTACGGGATCTGGAGGAGTCAGAAATCAGAGGATAAGTAGAGACCATCAAAATTACAGCATTGTTGAGGTCTGTCAGAATACTGAGAAGAGACAAGAGGAGACTTACTATCATTCAGACTCCAGTTAAAGACCTTCAGCTGGTGTGAAAAACTCGCAAAGAGTAATATTATAATCATCATGTCGCACTGCCAGCACGGATCAATCTGACCCTCTCTTGCCACCCGTCCCTATGGTCTATCTCTCCCAGCAGGTATTCCAGGCTACATCCTGTATCGGCACAAAGCTACTGTATATATGTTCTAGCTGGCAATCCTACCTTTGCTCGTCCATGTGAAGGTGTCCACAGGAGTATATCGTTTATGAGTTCATCCTAACTTCTCCTTCAGTGTCTCTCATGTCTGGTTTTTCTAACTTGGATATTTTTCGTGATGGGTAGTAGATGGCCGCACAGCTGCTGTTTTGAGGGGTGTTGCCTCGAGGACTTGTTCGATACAGTTTGAAGCATTCTTGTGCAATTACCGCCAAGCTTTTCCTCAATATGCTTCGTTAGCGTCCATGCGGTGCATCCATAAAGCAGTACCGACACTACCACAGCTTAGAAAAAACTGTTTTAATAATAATAATAATAATAATAATAATAATAATAATAATAATGCATTGTACTAGTCTCTTAACATGAAAAATGACATAGACATCTTCTATGAAGTATTAATAGAAGGAGGATTGGGGAAAAGTTACCTCTCAAGAATACAAGGAACACACAAAAGACACTAATTACAACAGTCAGTAACAGCAATATTTACATATGGATTAACAGTAAAAGAGCAAAATTTTGCAAACAAAAATGGGAAAGAACGGAACCACGAGGTGCATACGATAAGTTTCCTGACTTTTTTCGTATGGGCACTTGTATTGATAGTACACTCATGAAACTAGTCCTCTTCGAATTAATCTCCTCCGGCTGCACTGCATTTGTTGTACCGTTCCAACAACCTCTGGACGTCTCCATGGAAGTCCTCTTGTGTGAGCGTGTCAATGACCTTCGTCACAGCCTCTTTCATCAAATCAATTGTCTCATAACGACAGCCTCTGAGCTTAGGGAATAACCAAAAGTCACAGGGAGCAAGGTCTGGACTATAGGGAGAGTGACGAACTGTCTTGATGCCCATCTTTGTCAAATAGTATGTGACAAGGATCGAGTTGTGTACTGGGGCATTGTCCTGGTGGAAATTCCACTGACCCGATTTGAAGAGTACTGGCCTCTTCCGACGGAATCTCTTTCTGAACTCCTTTAAAACCTCAACATAGTAACCCTAAATCTAACCCTTTGGCCAATCAACTCTAGTGTATTGACTTCGTTATTCCTCTCACACCTCCCATCATCCTTGACAGACTCCCTGCCTTCTTTGAATCTCCTATGTCACTCAAAAACTGATGCTCGATTCATGCAAAATTCTCCAAAAGCAGTCTGAAGCATTCCATACGTTATTGTGACATATTTTTTTAAGTTTAAAACAGAATTTTATGGCAAATCGTTTTTCTAAAGTTTCCTCACGTCCAGATTGCATTTTTGAAATTCACCAGCTGTGACAATCAGGCTTTAGTAGGGTGTATTCCAATTTTTGCTGTAGCTGTTCATTTAAACCTGAAATCATAAAGATTAGTCAGTCATCTCATAAGATGTATTACAATAACATACTGAATTCTCAAGAGTCTACAACAATTTTAAATGCCTGTACAAAAAAAAAAGGTCTGGAAACTTATCGTATGCACCTCGTATATGGATACTTGAAACGACAATCTAATGAATCCGCACTTGAATTTATCTGGTCATGTCTAAGAAGAAAAATCTAAAAAGAAGAGTTGAATCTCTTAATTTCATCACAATATAATACGAATCAAGTACATAAAAGCCAAAATTGATAATACATAACGCAATAGTAAGTGTTGGAAATGTGATGACCACAATGATACAGTTTATCTCAAAATATACTAATGCAGCAAGCAAGGGAAAAAAATAAATACCAGGGTAGGTACGATTGCATGAGAAAGGTGACCCACGGAAAATTGAGCAATAGATGAAAATTTGACCATGCTGGTAAATGGTATATACACAAACCAGAATCGGTCCAAGAAAATGGAGTGCATAAAATTATCTCGAACTTGGAGATATAAACGGATCTCCAAGGTCAACGTAGAACAATTGTCCTAATATTAATTAACAAGTGAGAAGAACTTTTCTGCTATAGAACTGTGTCATTCCAACAGACTACAGAGTCACAATAAAAGTACACGAAATGATAAATGAATACTTAGATCTTCTCAGAGAGCTGAACAAGCTTTGTAACATGAAGGTAATAATGTTATATACCATCACAAGAAAGAATGGTTGACCATAATTAAGTGGCAGGACACTTTCTTAAAAAAAAACGATATCTCTCTCTTTATTTCTTGAACGGTAGAAACTCTGAAGACATATGAGAGAAACTGGGAGACGAAGGCAGACGGAGAACTCGGTGGACTCCTATAATAACCCTTATCTCCTTCTTAGCCACTTTACGCCATACTCAGGGCCCCACTAAACACTTCATCTTATAATTTCATAACGCCTACCATTCTTCTATTTGTCAACCCATGTTTGCTGCTTCCGCTAATTTACCCAGGTTCATCTTGTGTAGAGAAATCTCCAAAAAAAGGCTCTGTCAAATGTCACACTGCAACACACCTCCTTACCTTATTTTTCAAAATCTCTACCCATGGACATTTCCTCACGTCACTCTCCATGTCTATCCCCACCCACATCTCACAAAAAATTCACAAGGATAACACCAGCAGAAATAAATCAATCATTACACATCTTAGAAGGTGACTGTTTCATTATGTAACAGTTCCCCGATCTAGTTATAATACAAACCATTTATTTATTCTTTCTTGATACGGTTTGGTTATCCAATATGCATGCATAAAAATTATACGACAATTACATATATCATATGAAAAAAAAACATAGGGCTTCTTCTCTGCGATTCTTTGAGGAAACTAAAAACATTACGGGACCAACGTCTTGGTCCCAAAATCCTAGTCACACACCCCACGACACTGGTCATTCCAGCAACACGATTTGCTAGTACTCCTTATGACCACACACCATTTATCCACTTCACAGTTTCCTACCTGAAGTACTTACGGGATTTCACAAAAACTCAACAAATATTATCTCCATGGCCCAAGACAATATCTATATCAAAGAAGAATTAGCAACCATGATGTTTAATGGCATATCAACACTTGTGGGCTATTTAATTTCAAAGTCATCTTTGAAGAAGATTAGCTGTGCTTCTATTTAACACACAGGTGGTAGGGGTGAATATATTTTCCCTAGTGTTTCCATCCGAAAGTAAACATGATAACACGACTTGAACTCGAACTAGCCTACTACAATGTCGTCGTCCAGCACTTTAGCCACTCTGCCATGAGAACTTCTTCCAAATTATGAATACGTTGAAAACCAAAAAATAAGTATACACCTTTTTTATTAGCGTGTTTCAATGATTTAGAATTTTGTAATAAATAAAACCTAACAGTATCCATCTGCCCCTTGGTGGAACTTAGAATACGCCTATTGCTTCCCCTGCTGAAGGATAAGACCTATCAAATAAAAAAAGAAAATTGTTCCTTTTTTTATTCTAGAAAATACCACGAGTTTAATTATAAATGAAGGATTCAGTCGTCACTTTTTCATTTTTGCTCAACTGCCGTCTTCAAATATCAAATGTAAAGTTCCAGTAATGCGTTGGCCAATGGAATAACCCTTTGAAATAAGCGTGGTAAATGTTGTGAGGACCTATGGTTAAAGAAAAAAAAAATTAACGTTCGATCCATTGTTAATTTGATTCGGTAAATAGAGCTTCAGGCTTGATACTTTTTGAACACACTTGAATTCAGACAGACTGCAGAAAAAATTGAATGGCAGATGGATAATGCTAGTAAAACCTTGCAAATTGTTTAGTTTAAAAAAGGACAAAGTATGTTGTTATAATGATGATAAATGATGTTTGGCAGCTTGGTGGATATGTTAGCAGTTTTGTGCCAAAAAACCAAGAAAAGTCATTATTCATAGGCGCTTGTTGGATCCAAATTGCTGTAAGTAGTACCGTCGAAAAAAGACAACTTGGAAAAGGGTCAAAGAATATAACTACAAAGATAAATAAATAAGTAAACAAATGAAAACATAAACAATGAGAAGAGAAAGAATGAGACAATAAAAGAAAATTAACAATGAGATAAAAAGTCAGAACGATCGCAAGAAATGGAAACAAAATAAAGCCAAAAACAAATATTCTCTATTACACTTTATTTGTATAAACTTCTGGTTTCGTGTTGTGCGTCTGACGATAGGATCAAAATTAAAACCGAGCCAAGTTCATAAAGTTCATTCATGTGTGAGTTTCGAATACTTTTAACTGTCCTCAGTCTTTCAATGAAAACCTTTCTGTACACAAGAGTCTATAATATTGTAGTATAATTTCGCATATACAAATAAAGGTGACTCAAACGGGCTTTGTTGTTCAGGTACGAACGCATTTATAAACTTCTGACTTCGGTTCTTCGACACAAGGAGATGTAACATACTCATATGCAGATGCATGCTAAAACATATTCAGCACTACAAAGACGAGCGGACACAGTTCTTTTGAAAAATATACCTCTCACTTTATTTGAAAGGTTTCGAAAGGGTTACGAAAGGTATTATCTGCGAGACTGAATAGAACTGCATCATATTACCCCCCCAACTCTTCTGGCTACAGCAGCATTTCTTTCCCGTTCTCCTGGGCTGCTCAACCGAGGACCCCACCTACTGCTGGGACATGGTTCTCCTTCCAGCATCTTTCTCTAACTGATCTGAACTTCCTGTCGCCGAGGTTATATAATAATTTGACATTCACCTACTTCTTGCGAGCGTCACAATTCGCACTCAGTCAAGGTTGTCCCCTGATATCTTCGACCGGTTGCACCTGTTATTTACTCAGTGCATTTCTTCTTTTGACAGCTTGGCCGGGGTCAATATGTTACAGAGAGAAACATTATTTTAAAAACTCTTTCGTAATCATAATATGCTAACCATCCCAAACGCAACGCATCTTGTGATGTCTAAGATCTCTCTCGGTAGAGAGCTGCAAAACTCCAATTTCATGCCTCATTGGTAGAGAACTCAATTCTCTCTCCCTCGATGGCAGAGAACTCAACTGTCTGCTTTCATGGTCCAATCTCAATTTCTCAACTGACTGTTCTTCCAAAATCCTTAAATTCTTAGCCCATCTCTTCTGGGCCTGACGTCATCCACAATCCAGCCAAATTTCCTGTCTGGGGTCTATTATGACAATGGTGATTGTCATATCTTTTGCGCGAGCGTAAACTGTACCCAATGGCTATGCACCTGAACACTTATCCCGAATAGCTCAAAGCCCAACCAAACTCAATGATAAAATATAGTTAATAAAAAATGATTAAAACAAAAAAAAATCCTTAATTATATAATAATATTAACAAATAACTATCAGTGGTTTAGAGCCCACTTGGCTGAGGCGGTAGAATACGCCAACTGCATTTCTGCTGAGGAGTACGATATCCCCAGCACTAAAATACCTGATGGAGAGGCTCCAAGTCAAAGAGCTTTAGGGAATACGTAGCAGGCCTTCATTATCATTTCTCCAAGACCCACACTCATCTGGACCGGTAATACCGGTAAAGGTCCTAACTAAAAATCAAATAGAACTGTATAGTCATTTATTCTACTGGAAACAATTAAACTGTGCCAAATCAACTATTAGTGCCATATAGCAATACTCGAAATCATTTAACACTGGTACGTGTAAAAATTGTACAAAAAACAATTTGTTTACAAATCATATATATATATATATATATATATATATATATATATATATATACGAAGTGCATAAGATAAGTTTCAAGACTTTTTTTGTATGGGCATTTAAAATTGTTGTAGACTCTTGAAAATTCAGTATATTATTACTATACATCTTATGAGATGATTAACTAATTTTTATGATTTCAGGTTGAAATGAACAGCTACAGCAGCAATTGAAACACACCCTACTAAAACCTGATTGTCACAGCTGGTGAATTTCAAAAATGCCATCTGGACGTGAGGACACTTTAGAAGAACGATATACAATAACATTCAGTTTTAAACTTGAAGAAAATGCCACAGAAACGTATGGAATGGCCAATCAACTCTGGTGTATTAACTTCCTTACTCCTCCCACACCTCTCATCATCGCTCGCAGACTCCCGGCCTTCCTTGAATCTCTTATGCCACTCAAAAACTGATGCTAGATTCCTGCAAGAGGCTCTAAAAGCAGTCTGAAGCATTCCATACGTCTCTCTGGCATGTTTTTCAAGATTAAAACAGAATGTTATTGCATATCGTTCTTCTAAAGTGTCAGATTGCATTTTTGAAAATCACCAGCAGTGACAATTAGGCTTTAGTAGGGTGTATTCCAATTGCTACTGTAGCTGTTCATTTAAACTTGAAATAAAAATTGGTCAGTCATCACATAAAATGATTATCAATACCATACTGAATTTTCAAGAGTCTACGACAATTTTAAATGCCCATACGAAAAAAGTCTGGAAACTTATCGTATGCATATCGTAAATATATATACATATATATATATATATATATATATATATATATATATATATATATATATATATATTGTTTTCTCACGACCTCATGATTATGAATTCTGCACATAATTTCCAAAGCACATGAAACATTGTCATGAGACTCATAAGAAAAATAGGACAACAATTTAGTCCTTTTCAGTTTGATGCTGCTCAAATGAACCGTTTGTGAGCATATTTTTATAATGATTTATTCAGGCCCCGTCGGTTGGGATTGCAGTGGGGTACGACCCCCCCCCCACGCTTTGCGACGAGTGTTCTGGATATAACACTAAGCAATATGATGGTGAGGTTCAATAATGCTGGAGCTTTGAGGAATGAGGAGTACCACTTTATTGCCATGGCTTCCAGGTCCACTCTGGCCTCGAGTTGTAGCACGTAATGTGGTCCTATCTATGAGTCAAATAGACCTAAACTGTTTACTTATGCTAAACTGATTCGCTTTAAATATAATTGTTCTTCCATTTAACAGTGTGTAAACAAAAAAATGTGTGCCTAAGCTAAACTGAATTGTTTTAAATATGTATAAAATTGATTTGGCATTAAGTAACCTACAATGGTTGATACTCCCTAAACCAAACCAAACAAGACCAGTGATTTGTTCTCAGATAGACTTTTTTGTTGTATCACGACTCTTCAGTCTGGCTAGACGTTTGGAGAGAGAGAGAGAGAGAGAGAGAGAGAGAGAGAGAGAGAGAGAGAGAGAGGGGGGGGGGAGAGAGAGAGAGAGAGAGTAATGTATTCTATAATATAATGAGTTGAACGACAATATTTCTACAAAATAGTAACAATTTTAAACAGATCATAAACATATACAATTTTTAATTATTTCTGTGAATGAACTTTTAGATTAGAAATGAATTTAATTCTTAAAATAATAAAAGTGAATTGTTCAAATTATTACAAAAATCATTTGAGTTTTTAAATTAAGTTTTAAAAGAGTTTTATTAAATAGTCAATATTTTCCATGAAGTGGATCCTAATAAAATCTATATCAGAAGCAATTATAATGCAAACAATAAACAACTTTTTAAAATTATTGACAGTTTAAAAAAAAACAACGCTTCTTCTCAGTCTCCATAATTTTCTTTAACATAAAAGATAAAAGTGAAAAACTGTTACATTAATATTATAACAATATTATATTAGGTGTACGTGATATAATATAAACACAACATGACTAATACAAAATAATGCAATCTAATAAAAAACCTGTTCCAACATAAGATACTAATATTGCATAATAGTCCATTGTATAGCACAATATAACGTCTCATCACTACAACATTCCCGCTTCATTCATTCTTACGTTTTGATTCACCATACATCTTTTATGCTGACAGATCAAAGGTTTATTTTCTTGAAAATGCAATGATGATGGTAATTTGAGCCTCAGTTAAAATCCTTTCAATATACACATGCACACAAGAATACGCAAATAAATAATTATTCACTCAAAATATTGTCTGTCGTGACTTTCAAACACATTGCGACTCATAATCCAGGAGACAACTTCAAATTACACAGCGCGGCGCACGTATCACCATACACACACACATACTAACAATCACTTATACGACCACACACAATAAAACGCAAATATTATCCACACACACACACACACACACACACAAAAAGCGTTGTACACAACACATACATTCTTTTGACTGTATTTTTCGATTTTTTCGATCTCTCCAATATCTTTCTCTCTCTGCCTGATGATCGACGTAATAATAATAATAACAATAATAATAATATATATATATATATATATATATATATATATATATATATATATATATATATATTATACCTTGTCCTATATCATTAATTAGTTCCAAACACCGTTTCGTGACCCAGTTTTTTTTAATGAAAACGGGTATAAGATCTTAAAAATAATTTTAAAGCAGGAATAATCGTCATAAAACACTCGAAAGAATATATCTGGGTCGTCATCGAGCGGACGAAGGATCAATGACGAACAAGGATAACTCAAGATCACGCTGGTTTTGTTTAAACTAAGAACAGGCACATGTACCGGACTTACGTATCATCGAGTGAGTCCATATCCAGTTGGCTCATTTGAGTCACACTGCACTAAGTGAGCCGATGACAAGCATAAGTCCAGCAGGGCATAAATCAAGACTCGAGAGTCAGCTCGCGCTCAATATCCGCCTTCCCTAAACCCCACTGTAGAAAAGGCCGCGATTCAAATTCGGTCTGGTGGTAGGTAGAGACAAATATTCTAGTAAAATTTTTAAAAAAGTGAAGTTGGCGACCATAGTCGAGAATGACCCGAAGGCTCCCTTTTCGATACCAACTACACGGAGGTGTAGGGAGGGCGCTACTCCATTCCCTGGATTACTTCACTTTACCCTTGATCCTTACTTTATAATGCCGAGTGTTGAGCAAGGTAGCATCAAGTACCATTTTTGAGTTTTTGATATGGCTCGGACTGGGATTGAACCCCGGTTCATGTCAACCAAACAGCACTAACTTCCCTTATTTACTCTCTCTCTCTCACACACACACACAATCATAAACGCACTCAATCTCTCTTTATAAGCCATCACTGCTGATCTTCTAGACTGCAGTCAATGTCCACACTGAGTTGATAAATGTAAGTCTTTGCTGGCTGGTTAACTCTAACATGCCCCCGGGTAAGAATTCATAAGATTACGTCATTTATGCGTTTGTTCTTACTTCCCCAGCAGTCTCCAGTATGTCTTGTTCGTCTAATTTGGATTGTTTGTGAGATCAGATGTAGGTAGCCGTAAAACTGTTGCTTTTTGCGTTGTTCCTTCTAGTACTTGTTCAAAACTGCATGTAGCATTTTTGTGTAGTTTTTATTCAGCCTTTTATTGATGCATTTCCTTTGCATCCAGCTGGTGCCTGTATACGGTAATATCAACTCAGTCACAGCTTGGAAGAAATCCCGTTTTATCTTACGAGAAAAAAAAAATTATGACTTTTTAAGGAACAATGAAAACAATTAATAAAATTACCGTTATTCACGAGCTAAGTCTTTAATTTGTTTAAAAAATGTTGACGTAAAACGGTTTTAAATGGAAGTATATAAAGTTGGTGACCCTGGTCGAGGGTGACCCAAAGACTACTTTTTTCCCTGGATTGTTCCATTTTACCCTCGATACATACCTTATAATATTGAATCTTAAGCAAAGACGTATTAAGTACCATTTTTGATTATTTGTTATAACTCGACCTGGAATTAAATCCCGGTCTCCTAGGCAATTGGCGAACACTCAACCCATTAGGTCAATACTGTCTTGTAATTCTGTGCATTTTTTACGATTATTTGATATCAATATTTTATTATATTATATTAAATATATATATATAAAATTAATTTTCTTTGTGTCTTTAATCCTTTTTTGCTACTTTGATCATATATTGATAATTTCTATGTTTTTCATTTATTTTAAGGTTGTTTGCTCGGCTGTTTTGTTTTACGGTGTATTAACCCTTTTTGGTTCTTTTAACGCCGAATTAAATTTTAAGCAATTCAGTTTAGTATAAGAATTGTTTTTGTTTTAAAAACAGTTAAATGGCGAAACAACTCAGCTAGAAGTCAAAACAGTTCTATTTCAAGCAATTCAGAATAGTACACAGTTTAGTTCAATTATAAAAATAGCTCTACTTCAAACAATTCGCAGCTTGTTTCTTTTCAAACAAGTCAAATTAGCATTAGTACGCAGTTTAAATATCAAAACATTCCTATTTCAACCAATTCAGTTTAGAAAAAGTTCACCGTTTGGTTTTATTTGACATAGAGATTGGACCCTATCAGGTGCTACCGCTCCGGGCAAGAGTTGACCTGTGAGCGATGGCAAATAAAGGGGTGCTCTACATTCCCCAAAGCTTCAGCATTACTGGAACCTCATCATCAGATTGTCGAGTGTCATATCAGGACACTCCTTGGTGGGGGTTATCCCTCTGTAGAGAAGCAGTTGGTATATTCTACAGCTCCAGCCTACTGGAAACGTTCATTTTATTTATTTTATTTTATCTTAAGTACAAATTTATTTTATCTTAAGTACAAGTTTTTTATTTTTTTAATTTTATCTTAAGTACAAATTTTATTGTGGCACTACGCGCGGTTAAATATTTAATCAATGTATAAAAATTGAATTATATATATGAAATTTAATGTGTATCTCAAAAACAAAGGGATCCTTAAAATAAGTATATTTTTGTTCAAAGCTTGTATTGACCTGGGGGAGCTGGTTGATTCTTTTTGAGGGTCAGTTAAGTGCGGGAGGCTTGTTTTGGGTTTTGAGGGTCGACGAGTTTCGTTTAATTTTCATTTTGGCAACTACATCCATCGATCATAATGATAGGAAAGGTCATTTCGTGCAGCGTATTTTTCTGGTCCTTGTTTTGAAGGTCAATGTCAAAAAGGAGTTTTTATTATAAATAAAGGTAAGCTGGGCATGGCTCATCCAGTCGGGTGAGGCTGGGAGTTTTTGGTTCAACCCCATTACTGTTCCCATTGGTCAAAGCGTCTAAGAAGGGTTTTCCCTGTGCCTGTGAGATATGGTCCTGAACTAGGATTGGATGACCAATGGGAATATGACTCCTGATTGTCTTTTATTGGACAACCAACCAGAAACCTTTTTGATCCAGATATTGAATTATAAAAATAGGATGTTAAAACGGGTCATCAGAGAGGGAACAAGAAAAGGGACCAGAAAACAACTCGAGACTGCCGAACTTTTCAATTCTAGACCCGAGGTACTCATATTACCTAACCCTCAGAAGAGGATCCAGCTGAATTGCGTCAACCTCCCTTCGTGGATCTTTCAAACACAATGCGGGCACGGAAGGACTTGACAAAAGCAAACAGTCGGAAGCAAATGTGGTAGTCACGAACAGAACGGTCACAAGTACTGTGACTAGTAGTCACATTAGGCTTCGTGACTAGCATAGGACCACATCATGGTATGGTTGAGGTTGATGTGTGCTGGAACGTCAGACGCAATAACGCTCTCTGAATTGAAAAATCTAAAAAATGTTTTAAAGGTGAAGTTGATGCAAACCGAGATATTACTGTATACCTATCTTTCAGGAATAATGTTAAAACAAAAAAAAAAAAAACCCCTCCCTGCGTAGCACATCGTGAGGCAACTCAAATTCTTGGAAGTCGCTTGAATAAAATTTGTATAAAAACAATCGATGATCAAAGAAGTCCTCTGGTTGTGTAATGGTTAACAAGCTCGACTAACACACCTACAAGAGTGTATTCGAGGCTCATTGAATGCCCTTTTATTTGGCCTGGTGCCATATGTAAGTAAAAAAGGTTAGTAAATTACAACAATTTAGGATCCTGAGTTTTCCTTCCCCTAGGCTGGTTACCATAGTAAAGTTATAAAGTCCAAAGATTTGTCGATGAGGCTTAGAATATGCTGGCTATATCCCCATTGTAAGGGCTCTGGTCACGATAGTAAACTGTATCAGATAGTGAGGCTACATTTCTTGATATATGGGAAGTGTGTAGTAACTCTTTCATTGCAATTAATCGCAAGTCAACACTGATTCAAAGTGAAAGTACCTATCACATATGGAGAAGTCCTTTTGTCATAATGGCTAAAGTGCTGGACTCCGGCCACAAGGTAAACGAGTTTGAACTCCGTTAGTGTTATTACGTTCACTTCTGGACTAATGCACAAGAAAAAGGCATTAATCAGTTTATCCCTTCCAGTTATGGATTAAATAGGATAACTAATGTTCTTCTACAAGGATGGCTTTAGAATTGAATGAGCCATGAAAGTTGCTATGGCATTAGACAAAGAAACTAAACCAAACCTATTACCTGTGGATCAAAATGGTCTATTTGCAAATTATTTGTTTATGATTGGAGCGTGTGCAAAAATATATCTTAAGCAATAACTATAAAACAAATTAAATATGAAATAACACTGAACGCGATCCTCTAACCTCTTGGCATGAAATATGTCTAAATGTATTGAAATGCCATGAAAATCAATCAATCAACAAATCAAAAGAGACGCGTATCATTATCCTTTTTTTCAAACTGGGAGGAGAATAATTTGTATGTTATTTGCTATTGTTTTATAGCATATCAACCTATGTAAGTTATTTAAGGCCAAATCCATATTTATCAAAAGAACAGTTCTATTTCAAGCAATTCAATTTAGAATAAGAACACACTTTAATTGTCAAAATAGTTCTATTTCAAGCTATTAAGTTTTGTCAAATAGTTATAATTCAAACAATTCAGTTTAGTATAAGTAGTTTTTGTCCACACGGATTTAAACGTCAAAACATTTCTATTTCAATTCAGTTAATCGTAAGTGCAGTTTCAATGTCAAAAACAGTTTAATTTCCAAAAAATCAATTTAACATGCAAAACAGTTAATACTTCAAACAATTCAGTTTACAACTAGTACGTAGTTTAAACGTAAAATCAGTTCCAGTCTAAGCAATTCAATTTAGCAGAAGTACTCAGTTTAGTTCTATTTGACCCAGAGATAGGACACTATCTGGGCCAAAGTAGACAGGGAAGCGATAACAATGAAGTGAGTCTCTGCATTCCCTAAATCTACCGCATTACTGGAACCTCACCATCAGAGTGTCATTTTCAGGACACTCGTTGTGGGGATCTTTACCCCTCTAGAGAGATGCAGTCGGTGTATTCTGCAGCCCCAACCGAGATCAGTTGGACTATTTACTGTTGAATACTCATGATGAGGCATGAACCACAAAATTTTGTTATAAAAATATAACTATCTTGATTCTTTTGGGAGTTAAAGCTTCTGTGGTGTTTGAGAGACAGAGGGACAGACGGAGACAGACAGACTGCTATATTGATCACTAACTTCTTCTCTCGACCAAACCACTCTGTGTTATCTTCATGGTCTTATGTCTTCTCTTCCGACGAAAAGTTCATAACCGGTCTAAGCAAGGAGGCTATTTGGCTCCCTGCTACCACGGTTCTCCATCTGCCGAATCGATTCCACTGCAAGCTGGCACTGACTTAAGACTCACACTGACTGAAAACTTCACATAGACTACTGCATATATCATTTCATTACGCCCATGGTTTCTGATCAAATTCGTAACTCCTTCCACTTATTTTCACAGGTGCGTCCTGTTAAGAGAATCTCTGATTGACGGCTCGGTCAACAGTCAGTATGCAACATTTCTTTTCAAATTGTGTTTGAACTATGCGAAATTCAAACAGCATCGTCCAGTATTTGAAGGTGCCTGTGGTGTAATGGTAATCGTCGAAGGAAATGGACATGGTGACACGAGTTCAAATCCTGGACGAGGCTGATTGCATTTCACATAACACTAATACCCTTGGGAAAGGTATGAATCCAATTATTCACCCTTCAGCTATGGGTAAATAGTATGACTGACTGTGTTCTTCAGCCTTGGTGAGGCAACTAGTCTAGGAGAAGGAAAACTCTGAATTCAAACCTGTTAAACTCCGCTTAGAATTTTGACCTTGCGTCATATCCTGCCTGAGCGGAGGGGTTGGTAAATAAGATCGTCCAGGATTTGAACCCGAGTCATTTTGTTCATCCCTGACAATGATAACCCTTTCAAATTGAGCTTCTTAAAAAAATCACAAAATCTGTGTATAATATTAGATTAACAACTCTGTGTCCGTAGGACATGTTCATGTCTCAAAATACATGTTTCCCTATTTGGAAAAAATGTACGTAGCTCATTCAGGATATCGATTCAGCAGACTGTTGTGCCATGGCCTACAGTTTGGGAACTTAATTCTCAGCAAGGTAGGGGGAGGGCAAAACATCGGTGTCAACTAATGCCCTTGACAGATTTATGAGAAACATTCAAGTAAGTGACATGCAAAGAAGAGAAAGTAAAATGCACTTGACAAAGAAATTAATGTGAAAAAGTCACATAAGAACGAACGAGAATTCAAGGAAGATAGCAAAGGATGATAGAAAGTAGCATTGCAATGAGAGGATTATTTGCATTGGTGAAGTGGGATCTACAGGGAGATGGATTGGAAATCGTATGCAGATGAAAGACAAGAATGAATAGATGGACAGAAACAAAGCGAGCGTTTGTCCCTCATATTGACATAATCCTAATCTATGAAGCTGAAAGGGGAATATATATATATATATATATATATATATATATATATATATATATATATATATATATCAGTAACATCCAGTGAGCGTCCGAAGACAATGGATGTGGATTATTCGTGCATAGAATATAAGAGGTATTTCTTATAAATCTATGGGAGTGCTCAATATATGGCTATTGTTATATATTCCCTATCCACGTTTATGTAATAAAACTCACATAGAGAGCATACCCAATGTAATTAGAAGAAAACTCTAACTTGGTTAAATTGTCATTATCAATTTATTTCGGCGAAGAATATCATAATACTCTTCGTATCATAAGATGAGTTTCTGGTTTTTTAATTTTTCTGATACTTTATTGTTTTAATCCCTCTTACTTTCACCTGGAAATTTAAATTTATACAGGTTTTTAGTACGTATATATATATATATATATATATATATATATATATATATATATATATATATATATGGGCTGTAATCCATATTTGTTTTTTTTCAATCTCAAATTAAACGTATGAAGTCATTTGATGAGACGAAGTGTATAATATTTTTTGCTAAATTAAATTTATAACAATTTAACTGCGTTTGAATTTTCTTCTAATTACGTTATATATATATATATATATATATATATATATATATATATATATATATATATATATATATATATATATATATATATATATATATATATATATATATATATATATATATATATATATATATATAGTATTCTTGGTCCAGTTAAACTGGAGTTAGGAGTAATTCCATCAGGACAAGAAGTTATTCATGAATGAATATTTAAAATTTCAAACATGCGTAACAGGATTGAAATAAATTTATAATCATATGTGACCGGTTTCGTTGTTTTTCTTAAAGTATATATATATATATATATATATATATATATATAATCTATACAGTCTTTAAAGCAAACACAAACATGTTCAGACAAAAAATGCAACAAGCTTATTTTAAGGGAAACAAATTAATAAACAATACATATTCCATTGGATAGAGTGGGGAGTCCACGTGGTGTAATTTTTAAATCACTGGTCTGCGGAATCGAGATAAACGAGTTCGAACTCCAGTCGCGCTACTACTTTCACTTTCGGACAACTAACCTTGGGAAAGATATGAAAGCTCTTATCCCCCACACTCGTAAATAGTACCCCTTCTATTCTTCTAGAAGGATGGCTTTGGCATTAAATAACCTAAAAAGGTTGATATACCATTAAACAAAGAAACACTCCAGTCGATATTTCTTTGTAAAACTGTAAAATACATTAGTTTTGATCATTGATGTAACTTATCAGAAAAAATATTCCTTACGTAGTTCTCATCTATAATACGCACCCCTTACTTTTTCGCATAAAAATCAGGAGTAGACGTTATATATATATATATATATATATATATATATATATATATATATATATATATATATATATATATATATATATATATATATATATATATATATATATATATATATATATATATATATATATATATATATATATATATATATATATATATATATATATATATATATATATATATATATATATATATATATATATATATATATATATATATATATATATATATATATATATATATATATATATATATGCGTGTGTGTGTGTGTGTGTGAGTGTGTTACGACAGTTAACGGTTCTGCAAGAATATGAATCTATTCCCGGATCCCAACACAAACCTGACCAAACTTCCACGAAAAGCCACTACAATAAAATCCGGTAATTATTTCTGTATTAGACGTCTATTTTTCCCGATCTTTCAGCGAAAAATTAAGGGATGTGTATTACAGATGAGAACTACGTAAGGAATATTTTTTTGACAAGTTACATCTATGATCCAAACTTATGTATTTTACGCTTTTACGGAGAAATATCAACTGGACTGTTTCTTTATTTAATGGTTAATCAATCTTTTTAGTTTATTTAATGCCAAAGCCATCGTTCTAGGAGAACGGAAGGGGTACTATTTAACCCAGAGTTAGGAGGATAAGGGCTTTCATACCTTTCCCAATGGTATTTGTCCGAAAGTGAACGTAGTAGCGCGATTAGGAGTTCGAACTCGTTTATCACGATTCTGCAGCCCAGTGATTTAATCATTACACCACAAGGTCACCCTACTCTATTCATTGGAAAGGGCACCTCTGGTGGTGTAACGGTTAGCAAGCTAGACTAGCAAACCTACACGAGTGAGTTCGAGTCTCATTGGGCGCCCCATTTATTCGGCCTTGTAACACATCGAAGCAACGAGCTTTTTAAATTACTACTCTATTCATTGGAATGTCCATTGTTCATTCATTTGTTTCTCTTAAAATAAGCTTGTTGCATTTTGGTGTGACCATGTTTGAGTGTAAATACTGTATACATTTCGTGTTTTTAAAACACAATTCAAACTATATAAATTCATTTTCTTTGTCATTAAGAACCAATCAAAATGTGAATGAATGCCAAATTGTGGAAAAAACTTAGCTCCAACTGATTGTAAAAATTTAGTCTACATTATGTACGAGAATTTTTGGTTTCCCATAATTTCGTTGTCCAAATTTAGAGGTACGTGTTATACATGTGAGAGTTATACCCTAATCATTCAGCTTGTAAAAAAGTGTTCTGGTTTTTTGACTGATAATCTCTGAAAAAGGTTATTTTCAGATAAACTGTTTTTGTTATACTTCATTTAAAAATTCAGTCATCTATCCTTTCAGTCATTCAATTCGGAAGTCAAACCAAACAACTAAGTTCATTTGGACCGCTTTCTGTAAAAAAAAAAATGTGTGGAACATAAAAACTGAGATTTTTATCGTTATATTTGATATATCAAAACGAAGTTGTTGCTTTTTACGACACCAAAGTTTTACAAGAGAATCGTAGGTACTATATAATTTAGAACTAAGGTAACCTCAAGCGTTGTCTGGACAATGCGAAAGACAACTGGATTTAATTACAGCTCCCGGTTTTGAAATTCCCATTCGCCTAGCGTTCTATTAATCTTTAGAAGGCCTACTATTTTACTCGCAACTGAAATATATATATATATATATATATATATATATATGTGTGTGTGTGTGTGTGTGTGTGTGTGTATATTATGGCATACACAAAACTATACTGACACATATGGGGTTACAAGAGAAACAATGACTGGTTTAGTTTGGTTTCTTTTTAAAATAATAAGATCAAGTTTCACGGGTTATTTAATGTCAAAGCCATCCTTGTAAAAGGACAGTAGTAGCACTACTTAAGCCATAGCTGAGAGGATAAGCGGGTTCACACCTTTTACAAGGGTATTGGTCTAAAAGTGAACCTATTAGCATGACTGTTGTTCGAACTCTCTCGCAAGAATGTCCAAATCTAACATGTTAGCCTCTACAATACGTAAAACAATGGGAAATGTTTAGTGCCTGAAAGAGATTGCAGAATAAAAAAAGGTTAGATAATAGATCAGAGTTGGTAGCGTGATGCAGCCATGTCAGGGAGTATTAGCTTTCAAATTTAGCGTCCTATAAGTCACATGATTTCTAATAACATCTACTTTGTATTCACGTGACTCAAAACGAAAATATATGTGTGATGTATTGATTTTGTGTGACATTTGGATCACCAACTTACTTCAAACGAAAACGTGAATCTCGGAGTCATGTGTTATTATCCTGCTTACATTCTCATTCATAATTATCAATATACTGTAGACACACACACACACACACACACACACAAACACACACACACACACACACACACACACACACATATATATATATATATATATATATGGTGGGGTGTATGTCTGAGCTAGTAGTTGTTGTTATAGTAGTTTTTGTCAGCCTGCCGGGTGTTGCAATCCTGCAATTCTGTGTTTCACGATAGATAGATAGATAGTATGTCATACACTCATAAACAACACACACACACACACACACACACACACACATATATATATATATATATATATATATATATATATATATATATATATATATTCTTTTCCAAAAGAATTATAACATTTCTACGGAAGTTTCTTCATGATATGATTTTAAAGTTCCCTCTGTACATCATAGCTGTCAAAATATAATTGAAATTTTCCCCAGGAGGTCCCCATAATATCAGTTCTTCATTTTTTCTAAAGATATTTTCATAGAATATAAATGTTTTCCTTTAATCATCTGTGGGAAATACTAATGATGCATAACTGAGAATGGTGAACATGTGTGTAAAATTATTAAGGACTCCAATTGATTGTGAGTTGTTTCCTAGTTAAAATTACTGGTCCACCACAGATGGTGGAAAAGAAAGGAACATATATAAAAAAGGGGAAACAAATGGGAAAGTCAAGACTGGTATAGGAGCAGACACCCAGGTTAAAAATAGAAACATATAAGCAGCGATTCAGCAACGAGTTCTGATAGACTGAAGGTGACTCAAACAAGAAAGCCGTTAAGAGTTAGCGCGGGATAGAAGAAAGAAAAGAGTTCAGATAGATAGGAGACACGAAGATGTAAAGACCACAGCTGAAGACCAGCCACAGCGATGTGAAGACAGTAAAAAGTAGCGACCCCAGTTTTTGGGTGAGTTCTGCAAAGGAGTCTTATTCCAACCGCCAAGCTCTGAAGATGAAACCAGTGACAAACACGTGTTAGAAATACAACAGAAAACTTTCACTCATCTCACGATATTTCATTTCTCTCAGTCTAGTTAAAATGTTCGACTCACTTCATTTTCTGTTTCTCTCTTCTCGACGACTACTACTTAGTGTAATATCAAATAGATATTGTATTAGCGAACCATGATGGGGTTTTGAGTGTTCGACAGATTTTCTCACAGCGAAATTACAACAGGGCCCGACTGACACTTATTATGTAGTGCGATATGGATAAATCCGTTCGTTAAGTGGTGGGAATTAGAGGACGAGAGAAGACAATCAAAACTACTGCATTGCTGGCCAGAATACTGAGAAGTGTCCAGGAGACTTGAGTAGACTTGTCACTCAAACTCCCGTGAAAAATCATCAGTTAACGCTCATATGAAAAACTCTTAAGTAAAATTAATGATAGAAAACTTAGAAATCATAGGACAAGTGAAGACAATCCAGACTACAACATTGTTAACATCGGCCAGAAGACTCAGAAGAGTCCTGGAGAATTGATGTCACTCAAACTCCAGCAAAAAACCATCATCTAACTCTAGTGGGAAAAACTTTCAAAGAGTAACAATGAGTGACTAATGAACAAGGAAATTGGTGACAATTCACTACGTTTTACACTCGAGGGATGACATTTATACAGTCTATCAACAAAAAGAAAGAAGAAAGTGAACTTGCAAGAATTGAGGATTTCGTTGATGGAGCACAACAAGGACTTGAAGAATATGTAGTCAAGAATGTGTAGAGACTTATTACAGCTCTCAGTAACAGCAATAACCACAGTACAACAAAAATTTAGAAAACAGAAATTGGAAGCAAAATAACTTTATGGGTACTTTAAGCGACAAACTAAGAACATTGGACATAAGATGATCTGGAAATCGTTACAAAGAGAAAACTTAAAAAATAGAAGCATTTCGAAAAGACAGGTGAATAGTAATTTAAGCCTATGTTGTGATAGTGATAAAGTAAGTAAAATCGGCGACTGTAGTCGAGGGCGACCAAAAGGCTCCCTTTTTAATAGCTACTACACCGAGGAGTAGGGAAGGGAGCTATTCCTTTCCCTGAAATGCTCCACTTTTCCCTCGATACGTACCTTATATTATTGAGTATTAAGCAAGGAGGTATCAAGTACCATTTTTAAAGTCTTTGGTATGATGCGACCTGGGATTAGAGATAAAGCAAACACTTATTAAGTGAATGTAGTGAATTAGTTCAAAAACGATAAAATAAAAGACACAAATAGGAGAGTAAGATGATCAACAGGGAGTTGTGAAAGAAACTGATACTTTTCTCACTAAAAACGATACATACACTAATCAGAATCTCTCCTTGAATATCAACGGCAAAATATTCTCTGGGACTTCAAGATACAAGCGAATCAACCAATTCATGCAAGAAGTCTAGTTCAAATTTTAATAAGCAAGAATAAAAGATCCTGTCAACTTATGGATTTTGAGGTGATAACAGACCACAGATTAAAGATGTAAGAAAATTAAAACTAGACAAATACCAGGACATTGCTATAGAGCTTAGAAGCTGTTGGATATGAAGGTAACAATGATACCAATCATATTTGCCACTCCAGGAACGGAAAAAGAGACTCAATGAACTGAGGATCAGAGGAAACCTTGAAACTCTTCCCATCACAACATTACTAAGAAAAGTTCTGGAGACCAGTTGTTAAAACTGGCGTGAAAAACTTGGAAAGTGTTAAATAATAATAATAATAATAATAATGGTATATGCACAACCCAGCACCTGTCCTAGAAAATGACTCGCATAAACTCCTATGGGACTTTAATATACAAACGAATCACCTAATCCCGACCAGAATATCAGACCTCATAATAATCAACAAAAAAAAAAAAAAGAAGAGAATCTGCAAAATTGTAGACTTTGCTGTCCCGGCGGACAACAGATTAAATCTGAAGGAAAGTGAAAAGAAGGATAAGTACCTCGACCTTGCTAGAGAATTGAAAAAGCTGTTGAACATGAAAGTAACGATTGTGCCAATTATGATTGGTGCCTTAGGCACAATAACTAAAGGATTATTAAAGGGCCTGGAAGACTTGGAAGTTGGTTGATGGGTGGAGACTATCCAAATGACAGCATTGCTAAGAACAGCCAGAATCCTGAGACGAGTCCTGGAGACTTGAGGAGACTTGCTGTAACTCAAACTCCAGTGAAAAAACATCAGCTAACACTGATGTGAAAAACTCTAAAGGAGTAAATAATAATAATAATAGAATGTGAAAAGAAGGATAAGAACCTCGACCTTGCTAGAGAATTGAAAAATCTATGGAACATGAAGGGGACAATTATACTAATTGTGATTGGTGCTTTTGGCACGTTAACTAAAGGATTATTAAAGGGCATGGAGGATTTGGAAGTTGGCGGCCGAGTGGAGACCATCCAAACAACAGCATTATTGAAAACGGCCAGAATACTGAGAAGAGTCCTGGAGACTTGAGGAGACTTGCTGTCACTCAATCTCCAGTGAAAGACCATCAGCTTACGCTGATGTTAAAAATTCTAATGAGTAAATGATAATAATATGCACGTGGGCTATCAACTTTACGGAAGGAAAGGTTAGGTTAGTGAAAATTGTCTTTAATTTAAAATGCATAATAGATTTTGTTGCTTGTGAAATCTTTTAGTAAATGTTTGTGATTTAAATGACATTTTTTCCTGAATTTTTTTCAGGTAAACTATTTCGAAATCACGAATTAGATTTGAACCTATTAATTTTCTGCGATAAATTCTCTGTCATTTACCAGTGGTTTTTGGCGATAGATGGGAAAGCAATGTATCTGGGATAGTCGGAAAGCACAAATTAAGAACAATTAGCGTCCTCAGAGAAACCGATAAGATATGTAAGGAGCTTAGTCTTAACTTTGAATGGAACAGACTCAGTAAAAACGAAGTCTAAAACTACGGCAGAAAAATGAAAAAACAAAAAGATGATACAGGAATACCTGAAACTAGATCAGGTACTTAATATAGCCAGACAAAAAAAAAATTGACCTTGTGTCATATCCTGCCCGAGCGGAGGGGTTGGGTAAATATGATAAAATAGCCAGACTGTTGACTAAGATAAACTTTATTTATTTATTTATTTATTTTTTTGTGACCCGCTGTACATGAACATTTACCATAAATGATCTCGGTCACATGTGTTTCAGGCATGCAGATAATAAACAACGCCTGGGTCTGATATAGCCATAGTAAACCACCCATGTAAAATGACAAATATAAACAATTCAACAGGGGGCCCGGACGACTGGTTTGGGTGTCATGATCAGCTCCCTTGATAGCCATCTTGGGGGACCGGTAGCATCCTGCGAATGTTGGCTGTTCTTTTTCCATGTACACAAAGGATTCTTCTTTCTGACAAACAAACGATGTACAAATAGTCCAGTCACACCAGAAACCACTGCGTAGAAAATGAACCAGGAATGATAACAAACTAGCATTATATTGTTATTCTAGGATACAGAAAAAGAATGATAGAATTTTAGATAGAATTCGCTAGATTTAAGACAACAATCCAAAGGCTCGCTGACCAGGTTAGAACAATAACAAAAAATGGTTGGTTTTCTGACTTTGAAATACTGGAAATCCACCAGCAAATATATTAATATATGCACGAGAAAAATTAGACTGAGGAAAAATTGGCCTTCCCCTGAAAACCACAGACAGAAAGTCAAAGCCCGTGTTAGAACTAAGACTAGAATCAAAGATAAAAGAAACTAAGACAAGCAAAAATACTTAAATGGAACATTAAACTATATTCGGACGAAATTGAAAAAAAAATAACGGCAGCTAGAACGAAAAATAAAACTTGAGGAGACTATCTAAAAATCCTGGTCAAAGAAGGAAGACTAAAAAGATACCGAGACGGGACCAAACAATACACACAAAAGAGAAAGTTCCAAAACAACGAAAGAAAAATCTACCCACTAGTTGGGGAGGAAATGGGCAAAGATGCACCAACAACTGGATTCAAAAGAGGCAAGTAGATATTTGAGCAAGATATGGAACGGAATGATCCTAATAAAAAGGCTGAATAGATAAACAACATGGAAAAAGATTGGTTAACACTTGAAGAAGGCCCTAAAGTGAGCACACACGCCGATGCACTCAAATCAACTCTTTAAAAATATCAAACTAGAAAATCCCTGCCCTAGATGGCATACACAGATTTAGTCTAGTTACCGAAATGAATAAATGCTTACAGGAACCACCTAAAACAACTGTTGACCTACCAATGATGTGGAAAATACGAACGACACAAATTAGGAAGATCTACTAATCATTGTTAAGACGTGAAATCTTTCCCGACGAACATAAAGGATGCCTCAAGAGAACCGGAGGCACCGAAGAACAATAATATATAGATCAACACATCTTTAACGAGCGAAAATGAGACAAAAAAATCTAACTCTGGCCTAGATTGACTACAAAAAGGGTTACGATATGGACCCCAAAGCTGGATATTACAGTCTCAAAATGTATGAAATACCCAACCAAGTCGTACTGTTTATCGAGAAGACCATGCAAACCTGTAGAGTGGAATTGGCAGAAGGAGAAAAGAGCTTACCAGACACAAAGATCCAAAGAGATATATTCTATTATTATTTGTGATAGCCATGATTCCATTCAATTACATCCTTATGAAATGCGCAGCCGGATACAAACTCAGTAAATCGCAAGGAAATAAGAACCACTTAATGTACATAGACAACATTTAACTGTTTGCCAAAATTGAAAAAGAATTGGGGACTCTAATACAGACTGTAAGAATATACAGGTAAAATAGAGAAATGGAATTTGGCATTGAAAAATGCGCCATGCTAATAATGAAAAGTGACAAACGAAAAATGTCAGAAGGAGTCGAACAACGAAATCAAGAAAAAACTCTGATCGCACAGAGAAAAGGAAACCTACAAATATTTGGGAATATTGGATTCTGACACCATCAAACAAGTTGAGATGAAAGAAAAAAAAATTTAAAAATCAGAAAACTACTTGAGAAAAAACTCTATTGCTGGGACCTTGTCAAAGGGATAAATAATTGGGCTGTCCCCCTGGTAAGATACTCGGGACCATTCTTGAAGTGAACCAGAGAAGAACTCAAACAAATTGACGAGAGAATAAGAAAACTAATGACCATGTATAAGGTCTTGAATCCCAGAGATAACGTTGACAGCCAATATGTGTCAAAGAAAAAACGGAAGAACTCACTTGCCAGCATTGAAGACAGCGTTGATGCATCGATACAGCGACTCGAAGAAAATTACAAAATTTACACAGAAAAGCGCGGAGGAAGATTGATTACAGCCACCAGAAGCAATACTGATGACACGAGGATCAGCAGAACGACAATTATCAGAAAACAAATTTGGAAGAAAAACAACTTCACAGACGCTTTAAGCGATTAACAAATGGCATCTCACTCGAAAAAACATGGACGTGGTTAAGAAAGGGAAACCTTACGAGAGAAACCGAATCTCTTTTAATAGCAGCACAAAACAGCGCCATGAGGACCAACCACATCAAAGCATGAATTGATAAAACGCAGCAAAACTGCAGATGTAGGTTATCTGGTGAAAGAGACGAAACTATCAATCACGTAATAAGCGAATGCAGCAAATTAGCACAGAAAGAATTTAAGAGTGGGCACAACTGTGGACATGATGATCCACCGGGGATTGGGAAAAAATGAAGTTAGACCAAACGAACAAATGGTAAATGCACAATACAGAATCTGTACTGGAGGATGAAACACACAAACCCCTCTGAGATTTTGAGACACAAACAGATCACCTAATCTCGGCCAGACGACCAGACTTTACAATAATCAGCAAAAAAAAAAAAGAAGAGAACATGAAGAATTGTGGACTATGCTGTCCCAGCGGACCACATGGGAAAATTGAAAGAAAGTGAAAAGAGGGATAAGCGCGTGGGCCTTGCAAGGGAATTGAAAAAAAAAACTGTTGAACGTCAAAGTAATGGTATTAACACTTATAATTGGTGCTCTTACTACAGTAAGCGATGGACTGATACAAGGACTTGGGGATTTGGAAATAACGGGGCGGTAGTGACTGTCACAATTACAGTATTAATGAGATAGTCAGAATACTGAGAAGGGTCCAGGAGACTTGAGGAGACTTCATCATCATCATCATCATCATGTCGTGCCGCCACCACGGATATCCCTGACCCTCTCTCACCACTACTCCCTATCATTCATCGCCTCCGGCAGGTCTTCAGGGTTACATCCTGTGTCCTCGCATATTTGCTGTATGTAAGTTCGTGCTGGTCGTCCTGCTTTTGCACATCCATATGTGGGGGTCCACTGGAGTACATCGCTTATGAGCTCGTCCTTGCTTCTCTAGCAGTGTCCCACGTGTCTGGTTCGTCTAACTTGGATAGTTTTCGTGAGGGGGGGCAAGTGTCCGTATAGTTGGTGTCTCGTGGGGTGTTGTCGCCAGGACTTGTTCAATACTGCTCTCAACATTCTTGTGTAATTTCCGTCTAGTTTTTTTCTCCAGCCGTTTAGTTAGCGTTCATGTAGTGCATCCATATAGCAGTATCGACACAACCGCTGCATGGAAGAAACTGCGTTTCATTTTATCAGTTAGGTCTGATTTCCCTATGATCGAGAGCCTATCGATAGCCGTCCATGCCTTCGTCAGTCGTGTGTCGATGTCTTTTTCGGTTGATGAGACGCTACTTCCTAGTTTCAGAGAGGCTCCGTCTTGTGTGGCAATGTTGCCCGTTTGGTTGTAACACATATATTCAGTTTTGTGTGCATTGACATGGAGGCCAATGCCAGCTGCGGCTCGTTCCAGACCATGCAGTAGTGTCTCTGCTTGATTAGGCGTATTCACCAGTAACGCCAAGTCATCAGCGTAGTCGGCGTCCGTGATTGTTTTTGCGGGGTACCTTTTGCTTCTTCTCTTAGTCAGCTCGAAACCATTTTCTCTGATTTTGTCGATCGAAGTCCTAAGCACGTAGTTTAGACAGATGATAAAGAGGTACGGGGCTAGCGTGTCTCCTTGTAGTACTCCTGCAACAATGTCGAAGTATTCTGTGTCTCCATCTGGTGAACGTACTTTCACTTTGGTGTTTCTGTAGGGAATCATTATCGCTGCTACGGTTTCTTTTGGTAGGCCGTATGCTAGTAGGATTTGCTCATTCTTCCCTCTGTGTATGGAATCGAAGGCCTTGGTAAAGTCGACAAATAGTAATGTCGCCTGGGGGTTTTTGCCCGAACGCCTTCAAGGATTCTACGGATGGTCAGTATTTGTGAGGTTGTGGATCTATTTCTCCGGAAGCCATTTTGGTTTTTCCTAAGGATGTTGTCTATTTTAGGTTCTATGCGGTTTCGTAGTAGGGCATTGTAGATTTTGGCTGCTATGGATGTAAGGAGACTTGCTGTCACTCAAACTCCAGTGAAAGACCGTCAGCTAACGCTGATGTGAAAAACTCTTTAGGAGTTAAATAATAATACAGAAATTAGCACAGAAAGAGTATAAGACTTGACACGGTTGGATATGTAAGGTGATCTTACGGACAAATAGTATATGCACAACACATAATCTGTCCTGGAGAATGAGACGCACAAACTCCTCTGGGATTTTGAAATACAAACGGATCATGTAATTTCGGCCTGACGACCAGACTTTGTGATAATCAGCAAAACCAAAAAAAAGAGAGAACTTGCTGATTTTTTGATTTTTTGGTCCTAGCTGACCACAGAGTAAAGTTGAAAGAAAGCGAAAAGAAAAATAAGTACCTCGACCTTGATAAGGAATTGAAGAAACAGTGGAACATGATAGTGATAGTTATATCAATTGTAATTGGGGCTCTTAGTACAGTCACCGAAGAATTAATAAAGGGACCGGGGGACTTTAAAATAAGAGGACAGGTGGAGATCACCCAAACTACAGCATTGTTGACATCGGACAGAATACTAAGAAGAGTTCAGAAGACTTGAGGAGACTTGCTGTCACTCAAGCTCAGACCATCAGCTAACGCAGATACGAAAAACTCTCAAGGAGTAAAATAATAAGTCAACCAAAAAGATAACCGGCCAAATAGTGCATTTTGTCGTTCCAGCTAATCACAGGCAAAACTGAAAGAAAACCAAAAAAGAGATAAATATCAAGACCTTGCTCGAAAACAGAAAAACTATGGAACATGAAAGTGACGGTGATACCAATTGTGATTTGTGCGTTCGGTACAGTCACTAAAGGACGAGCAAAGACCATCAAAACTATAGCATTATTAAGATCGACCAGAGTACTAAGAAGATTCCTGGAGGCTTGAGGGAATTTGCTGTCTCTCAATCTCCAGTGAAAGACCATCAGCTTACGTTGGTGTGAAAAACTCTCAAAGAACGCAAAAAAATAATAATATAAAACGTAAATGCTTAAAACCTAGAAGAATAATTATATTCTACAAAAATAAAGGAAAACAGAAAAAAGAAAGAATCACTGAAAGGATGCAAGAAAAACTGGAAAGAAGAAAGAAAATTATACATATATACTCAAAGAAAGAAAAATAGCTGAAAGAAATAAGATTGGAAATGACAACTTGATTATTCATTCTTAGAAATAAAGAAAAAAAAAATCATCGAAATAACGAAAAAAGAAGAAAGAAGGAAAGAAAGAAAAAAAGGATGAACATTGAAAAATATAATTAAAAATCATGAGATTGAAAATGAAATAAAAATAAGGAGGAAAGAAAGAAAGAAACCCAGAAAAGTTTTCGATAATTTTTTTTATCTTTTATGAAAAATTTAAACAGAAATTTGAAGAAAAGAATGTGGTTAAACGATTTAGTGAATGAAAGAAGGCGAACTGGTATTAAAGTGGCCATTAAAACAAAGAATGGTGGGAAGGAATTTTAAATGGGGACTAGAAAGATTGAGTAAAAAGAAAAATAGAAAACGGAATTTAAACAACAAAAAAAAAAAAAACAACGCAAATGCATGAATATATGAAAATGCAGGAAAAAAGAAAGAAAAGAAGGGTTAGAGTATGAAGTAGAGAAATATTTGCTAGAATGCCTTTGGGAAACCCCGAGACATCTAGAGAGACATACAGACAGACAGACAGGCATGCAGAAATACAGACAGATATAATGACTGATGGTCGATGAACCAGTCCAGCTGAGAGAGAGAGAGACAGAGACAGAGACAGAGAGACAGAGACAGAAAGGAAGGGAATGGCGAGAATTTTTTTAAAAAACAAGTCTAAAAAAGGTGAGGTTATGAGTAGAAACGAGAAAAAAATAAATTGTAATATGTAAAATAAATTCAGAAAAATAGAATAAAAGTTACACGTAGAGCTGGAATGGAAGCACAGAATAAAGAATAAATATACATGTATAAAAATAAATAAATAAATGAGCAAACAATTAAATAAATAAAAGGTTAGTGCCTGTAGTAATGGTGGCGTGGTGCTGGGGTGTGAAACTATGACAGTCATGTCGAGACTGGTAGAAAAGCTCAAT
>CAUZXS010003459.1:0-120000 GCA_963585895.1 Sepioteuthis lessoniana
TAACGCTCGTGCGAAAAATTCTCAAATGTATAAAATAATAATAATAATAATGAAATGAGGTACCTTAAAACAACCACCGTGCTCCAAATAATGGGTACCCAAGGTATGATCCAGAAGAGGACAGATGACACATTGACAAGATGCCTGTTAATCCAAGCCTATATTAACTGCAAAATATAGCACTTTCTGCATCTGTTCATCTCCTTGGGAGAGTGCTATCCATGTGATTGAAAAATATCACCCCAAAGAGGCAGTGAAAGAGTTGAATACATAGAATACATATAATAACTAACATCCCTCACGCTAGGTCTTGAGTAAATACCCGGTGAAGATTTGTAAGATACCAAAAGTAAAACTTAAAATTAAATTAAATAGCAACAAAAATATTCGATTCATAAAATGAAAATTCTCTATTGAATCTAGAGTATTCAAAAGGGAGAGGATTATGTTGAAAAATAAGTAGTTGTTACGTCAATTTAACTGGCTCATTGGCCTAGTGGCTAGAGTGTTCGCCAATGGTCTGTGAGACCTGGATTCAATCCCCGGTCACGTCATATCAAAGACTTTAAAAATGATACTTGATACCTTCTTGCGTAACACTCAGCACAATAATGTATGTATCAAGGGTAAAGAGGAGCAATCCTGGGAAAGGAGCAGCGTCCTTCCCAACTCCTTGGTATAGTAGCTATTGAAAAGAGAGCCTTCTGGTTGCCCTCGACTACAGTCGCCAACTTTACTTACGTCAATTAAAAGCTGTTTTCATCATTTGACGATGAAGAGAAATATCGACGCCCGGTCTTTTAGAAAAAAAAAAGAAATTCCTCTAAGTTTAGACAGATAATGTGTGTTTATCTTTCTGTTCCGTTGTTTTGTTTGTTTGTTTTTGTTTTTTTCTTTCTTTTTAACCAAAATTTCTTATTTTTGAATTAGTCATCTTTATCGTATAAACCACGAGAACGAGTGTTCTGCAGATCAAAGTGACAGATACAATGAAATAGGAAAAATCAATTCTCTGATCGAATTTATTGCTAAAAAAGATGTCTGAGTCGCTAACAGATTTTGTTTCTATTTCATCCAAATAATCGATAATCTCTCTGTAATTTATGAATATTGATGAGCTAAAAGTGCTTAACATTTGAGCAACTTTTTTTTTGAAGCAAGATACGCTTCAAGAAAAAAAAACAAAAAAAAAAAAACAAAACAAAAGAAAAAAATGGGAATCGAACTACAGCACGAAGAATATTTGTCTTCTAATTCTGTTGACTGAGATATCATATTTGCCTCCTTCTTCGCCCAACAAGAATTTAATATATCCAGTATTTATTTAAAAAGAGCGTTTTAAACCAACTCTAAGATATCATATCCGATTTAATCTAATTCTATTTGGACCGATTGTATGTACGACGCTTATTCAATAAATAAGGTGAAATATTGCCAAAGGCACATTGGCCTAATGGGTAGAGTGTTCGCCAAATGGTCCGGGAGACCTGGGGTACAATCTCAGGTCGTGTCATACCAAAGACTTTAAAAATGGAACTTAATACCTCCTTGCTTAACACTCAGCAATATAAGGTACGTATCAAGGGTAAAATGGAGCAATCCAGGGAAAAGAGTAGCGCCCTCCCCTACACTACGGTGTAGTAGCTATTGAAAAGAGTGCCTTCTAGTCGTCCTCGACTACGGTCGCCATCATTACTTACTTACAATTGCCTGAGGAATTGGCAATAGAAAGCGCTATTTAGAGTTGCACCTTTTGTAAGGAAATTAATAATTTTATGCCCCAGATCACTATCAGCATCGCCTTCTTCACTAACCCATGCGCCCGGAATTTTTTCTTTACCGGTGAGTCTGTGGGCTGTCTTTTCGACTCTGACTCATAGTGACAAACCCATGATTAGCCGATTTGTAAACCTTATTTAACTAAAAAATACTTCTCGGTTCCCATCAAACATTCTTCTGTAAATTTCACATTGTTTGCACTTCTTAGCCGGCAAATATTTAATGACAGAACTCTGTTTAAGCTATTTTCTCAGATGAGAATAATATAAACCAATTCCAAACAGTACTTTGTTTTTAGTGAACGGAAAATCTGAAAAAAAAGTATTTTTGTTTTTTAAAAATCTTTCCCCTTATTTATTAAATTCCACTCGTATTTGCCCAACTAGCAGAATGAGACATAAGGTGAATTTTTTGTGGGGTTTATCAGGTTTGAATTCAAAATTTTCATTTTCCTCCCTTTTCCTTCGTTAAAGAGCCAAATCTGCCCAACTATTTACCCATAACTTGAAGGAGAGTAATTGGATTCATGCCTTTCCCTCGTGCTATGTGAAATGCTAATAGCCATTACACCACGACTGCATCTAAATTTGAACCTTGTATAATTTCTCTGTTTGATTTATATATACACACATTGTTATACAATGTGAAGCGCTTCTGGTGTAATAGTTATCTGGACACTGTGACACGAGTTCAACCCCTGGACTAGGCTGTTTGCAATTCACATAGAACTTATACCCTCGGGAAAAGTATGAACCCAATTATTCTTTTGTCAGCTATAGATAAATAGTAGGGCAGACTGTGTGCTTTAGCCTTGATATGGCAACTGCTTTAAGAGAGGGGCACCGTCAGGGTTCTAAAGGGTCTATGAGTGTAGTCAACCCCTTAAATTTTAGTCGGACCTTCGTTGTAACCTAACCGTGAGAAAAAGTTGCAAACACGCAAAACACCGTCTTTTTTTTTTCGCTAACGCAAAAGTTCATTTATAACTACCCTTATTCGTAGTCGTCGAAAAGAGAGAAAAAGAGTGTGAACTATTTCAACCAATTTAGAAAGAAACAGAGAAATAAAACGTCACGAGATGAGAACGACATACATAGACCTTGATATTCACTTTTCCGCCACGGAATTTTCAGTTTTAGTTCTCCTCTGGGCCTACTCGGGATTCCGTCTTCACAGCTCAGCGGTTCAGCTCCAATTCCCTTTCTTTTCCTGTTTTATATCCCGCGTCCACTTTAACAGCTTTTCCGTTTAAGTTTCCAACAGCTAATCAGAGCCCATCAGGCGATTGGCCCTAATACGTTTCTTTATTTAACTTGGGAATCTGCTGCTATCATAATCTGGATTTTGGGAAACTAACGCCCGTTTCTCCCTTATCATTGTACCACTTTCTCTTTCTCTCACTCTCGTACTGCCTTGAAACTTTTTCTCATATACGAGGTGCATACGATAAGTTTCCAGGCTTGTTTCGTATGGGCACTTTTATTGATAACACACACAGGAACTCTAGTCCCCTTCGAAGTAATCTCCTCCTGCGGCAATACTCTTGTTGTACCTTTCCAACAACTTCTGCATGGCCCCATGGAAGTACTCTTGTGTGAGTGTGTCAATGACCTTCGTCACAGCCTCTTTTATCTCCTCAATTGTCTCATAACGACAGCTTCTGAGCTTAGGGAATAACCAAAAGTCACAGGGAGCAAGGTCTGGACTATAGACTGGCTGAGGAACTGTCTTGATACACATCTTGCTCAAATAGTCTGTGAAAAAGAATGGATTTGTAGACTGGTGCATTGTCCTGAGGGAAATGCCACTGACCCGATTAGAAGAGTACTGGCCTCTTCCGACGGAATCACTTCCTGAACTCCCTTAAAACCTCAACATAGTAACCCTAACTCTAACCCTCTGGCCAATCAACTCTGGTCTATTGACTTCCTTACTCCTCCTACACCTCTCATCATCCCTCACAGAGTCCCTGCCTTCCTTGAATCTCTTATGCAACTCAAAAACTGATGCTCGATTCATGCAAGATGCTCCAAAAGCAGTCTGAAGCATTCCATGCGTTTCTTTGGCATTTTTTCCAAGTTTAAAACAGAATTTTATTGCATATCATTCTTCTAAAGTGTCCTCACGTCCAGATTGCATTTTTGAAATTCACCAGCTGTGACAATCAGGCTTTAGTAGGGTGTATTCCAATTGCTGCTGTAGCTGTTCATTTGAACTTGAAATCATAAAAATTAGTCACTTATCTCATAAGATGTATAGCAATAACATACTGAATGGTCAAGAGTCTACGACAATTTTAAATGCCTGTACAATAAAAGTCTAGAAACTTATTGAATGCACCTCGTATGTCCCACATTTTTCACAGTCTCCTGGTTGACCTCTTAGTCTAGCAAGGAAATAAGAAACCAGAGTTACTAATTATAAAACAAAGGGAAAACTCTAAATTAAAACCTTTTAAACTCCGCTTTAAAATTGGTCTTGTTTTGCATGCTGCTTGTACGGAGGGGGTTGGTAAATATTTACTAAAAACGGGTATGCTTACCGACCGAAGTCGAGAGGAACCTGAAGGTTACCTTTCAGTAGCTACAACTCCGAGGTGTAGGAGAAGGCACAACTCTTTTCTCTGGATTGCTCTACTTTACCCATAAAAAATAATGCCAAGGGTCAAGAAAGAAATCAAGTGCCATTTTTGCTTATTTGGAAAGATTTGACCTGGGATTGAACCCCGGTCTCCCGGAGCTTTGGTGAACACTCTGACCATATGCCAATGGGCCTGTTCATGTACATAAATATCTTGTGATTATGAACAGTTGATATCGATCTTTTATAAAAAATGATTGATTGATTTTAACAGAATGCTAATCCATTGAGGTTATCAAGCAGTGATAGGTCCTCATGGTGGTTTGTAGTATCGTGGTAGTTGGTACGCTGACACGTTGGGCATTGCTTCACTGCGTGTGTGGTATGAAAGATGCAAATCTATGTCTAATTGGGGAACTTACGCTTCACGTTTCTGAGCGAAAAATAAGGGCACAGTTGATCAAAGAGCAGTAACAAGAAGGTTGAAGAAACTTCACTCGGGCTGCAAGAACCTTGACGATTAAAGTCAGATTGACTTAAAATGGAGGATTCCGAGGCTGGGCTCGAAGTCATAGAGAAAAAAATGCCAAAAAATAGTAAAGCTGTAGTATACACCGACTGTTTCTCTGTAGAGAGGTAAGACTCCCATAATGAGTGTCCTGGATGTGGCACTAAGCAATCTGATGTTGAGGCTCCAGTAATGCTGGAGCTTTGGGGAATACGGAGTACGCTTTATTGCCCCGCTCCCACATCCACTCTGGCCCGGAATGTTAGCACCTCATAGGGTCCTATCTATGAGTCAAATAGAACTAAACTGTGTACATATGCTAAACTGAAATGTTTAAAATAGAACTGTTTTGGACATTGATATTGTGTACTTAAGCTAAACTGAATTGTTTGAAATCGAAATATTTTTGACATTGGAATTGTGCATTTATGCTAACCTGAATTGTTTGAAATAGAACTTTTTTGATATCTAACTATGTGTAAACAAAAAGCTATACTTATACTAAACTGAATTGCTTGGAATAGAACTGCTTTAATATCTAACTATGTGTAAACAAAAAGCTATACTTATACTAAACTGAATTGCTTGGAATAGAACTGCTTTGATATCTAACTATGTGTAAACAAAAAGCTATATTTATACTAAACTGAATTGCTTGAAATAGAACTGCTTTGATATCTAACTATGTGTAAACAAAAAGCTATACTTATACTAAACTAAATTGGTTGGAATAGAACTGCTTTGATATCTAACTATGTGTAAGCAAAAAGCTATACTTATACTAAACTGAATTGCTTGGAATAGAACTGCTTTGATATCTAACTATGTGTAAACAAAAAGCTATACTTATACTAAACTGAATTGGTTGGAATAGAACTGCTTTGATATCTAACTATGTGTAAACAAAAAACTATACTTATACTAAACTGAATTGCTTGGTATAGAACTGCTTTGATATCTAACTATGTGTAAACAAAAAGCTATACTTATACTAAACTGAATTGCTTGGAATAGAACTGCTTTGATATCTAACTATGTGTAAACAAAAAGCTATACTTATACTAAACTGAATTGCTTGGAATAGAACTGCTTTCATATCTAACTATGTGTAAACAAAAAGCTATACTTATACTAAACTGAATTGCTTGGAATAGAACTGCTTTGATATCTAACTATGTGTAAACAAAAAGCTATACTTATACTAAACTGAATTGCTTGGAATAGAACTGCTTTGATATCTAACTATGTGTAAACAAAAAGCTATACTTATACTAAACTGAATTGCTTGGAATAGAACTGCTTTGATATCTAACTATGTGTAAACAAAAAGCTATACTTATACTAAACTGAATTGCTTGGAATAGAACTGCTTTGATATCTAACTATGTGTAAACAAAAAGCTATATTTATACTAAACTGAATTGCTTGGAATAGAACTGCTTTGATATCTAACTATGTGTAAACAAAAAGCTATATTTGTACTAAACTGAATTGCTTGGAATAGAACTGATTTGATATCTAACTATGTGTAAACAAAAAGCTATACTTATACTAAACTGAATTGCTTGGAATAGAACTGCTTTGATATCTAACTATGTGTAAACAAAAAGCTATACTTATACTAAACTGAATTGCTTGGAATAGAATTGTTTATATGTATAAGAATGAATTTAGCATTAATAACAAAATGGTCGATGTGCCTTAAAACAAAAACAAACTAAACCAAACTTCGACGATTAGATAAGGTGAGATCGGCCTAAAATGGAGGATTCCGAAGCCGTGTTTTTATAGCCATAGTCATCATCATCATCATATCGTGCTGGCAGCACGGATATCCCTGACCCTCTCTCGCCACTCCTCCCTATCGTTCATCGCCCAAGGCAGGTCTTCAGGACAACAACCTGTATCCTCACATAGCTGCTGAATGTACGTTCGTGCTGGTCGTCCTGCTTTTGCGCGGCCATGTGTGGGGATCCATAAGAGTACATCTCTTATGAGTTCATCTCTGCTTCTCCAGCAATGTCCTGCATGTCTGGTAGCATTCGGAAAGTATCGGTTGTGTTTAGCAATCTTAGAGTCCAGTGTATTTCATCACCTTCACGAACTAAGCAAAAGTGTTCGGAATTATCGATTGTGCCTCGTGTTACTAAAATATGGCTAGACTTCTGACTAACGTATAGTAGGAAAAAATACGAAATTTTGGATCCTAAAATATTATCAATCGTATCACCTACCTTACCACGACGCGCATTATCTGACATAAAACCATTTGTATAATTTAGAGTATCCGGACAATTGTTTTCATCTTTATCATTATATCCACAACCTTTCAGCCGATGTGTCCTTCGACCTTTTTCAAGAGTTCTTGTCGAACCCAAGAGCCCCGAAGGAACTTCGATTCGGAACCTTTATTTAATACCCGCGGGTAGATTATTCTACTTGTAAAAAGTACAAGTGTTAAATTGCCCAGTCGGCAGAGGGGTAAGACCCCCCCCCACCGCCAACGTCTGTCACTCCCAGATCCTCTCTGGCCCAGTCGGCTGGGGCTGTAGAATACACTGACTGCTTCTCAGCAAAGGGGTAAGACCCCCACCAACGTGTGTCCTGGATATGACACTAAACAATCTGATGGTGAGGTTCCAGCAGTGCTGGAGCTTTGGGGAATGTGGAGTACCCCTTCATTATCATCGCTCCCAGGTCCACTCTGGCCCGGAGTGGTAGCACCTGATAGGGCCCTATCTATGGGTTAAATTGAACTAACAGCATTCTTATGCTAAACTGAATTGTTAGAGTAAACTGAATAGCTTGAAATAGAAATGTTTTTGACAATTAAACCGTACTTACATTTAAACTGCGTGCTTATGCTTAATAGAATTATTTGAAATAGAACTGCTTTTCGATATTAAAATTGTATTTACACTTAACTGAATTGTTACATATAACTGCTTGAATAGTTTGAAATAGATGTTTTTGACAATTAAACTGTGCACTTATGCTAAACTGAATTGTTTTAAATAGTACAGACTATTGACATAAAAATGGATTTGGCGTTAAATAACCTACAAAGGTTGATATGCCATAAAACCCACCAAACCAAACCAAACCAAACCAACAAGTGTTAAACTATATTAAATATTCCATGTGTTTTTACTCATAGTCAGGATTGAATTCGCAGCCTCCAGATCTACTCCGGTGGCTTCAGTTCAAACTTCGGTGTAGACTCCCAAGTTTGTCAATTATCAATCTTCATCTTAGAAATTTAGACAAATAAGGCCATTTCTAGCGGGGTAAAGCTGATTTGAATTTAGAGTTTTCCTTCTCCTAGACTGGTTGTCCAATCGGACCAAAACAATCCAGGAGTCCCTACTATTTACCCAGAGCTGGTTTGCCGAGATAACTGTTTTAATGTTGGATACCAGTGATTAGATTTGTATTAAGAATTATCAAATTTGACTTTGAAACTGTACTTACGCTAAACGGAATTGCTTGAAATAGATATGTTTTGACATTCAACTGTGTGTAAACAAAATCTATACATCTATTAAGTGGGTGTAATGGTTAAAGCGATGGTCTTCGAAATGGTAGCACGCGAGTTCGAACTCCAGTCGCGCTATTACGTTGACTTTCGGACAAATACCCTTGGGAAAGATATGAACCCCCTTATCCTCCCAGCTATGGGTTAAATAGCACCATCACTGTTCTATTATAAGGATGGCTTTGGCATTAAATAACCCACGAAGGTTGATATGCCATTAAACAAAGAAACCAAACCATATACATATATTAAGCTGAATTGTTTGAATTAGAACTGTTTGAATAAACAGAATTGCTTGAAATAGAAATATTTTTGACAATTAAACTGCGTACTCATGCTAAACTGAATTGTTTGAAATAGATCCGTTTGTTTATATAAAACTAGAATTGGTATTAAATAACCGACAAAGGTTGTGTGGCGTAGCCATGTGCGAAATGGACATATAATGTTAATAACAATAGAACATATAAAGAACATAGGAATCTCAGAATTCGAAAACACGTAACGACTTCTTGTTCAGGTACGAAACCTTTTTATTAACTTTGAGTTAAAGGTTTCGTCGTAAGGAGGAGAGACACAATCTTCTATGCTGTCTTATTCATTTGGCCCCCGTCTCGAGCGCCCTCCCACTAGAGCGCAAGTTCGCCTCGCGTCTGCGAGCTCCAAAAGTCGATCCTTCTCGTTTGGCGTCTAGTACCCAACTCTCACTTTCTTCAAATCTCACACAAACCTCCGCGCGCTTCCGGTGCGTGACGTCACCCGTACCCTGTCACCGCGTTTCGTCTCGGACTATTATGACATCTGAGTGACACCTCCATCCGCCCGTGCGCGCCCGCGTTAACACCTGCCTCAATGTTGCACCTAATTAACCCATGTGCTTAGCCGAAAGGTTCTCAGCATAACTAAATTCAAAGGCATGAACCGAAATCCCTCGGCTATCATATAACAGTTGATGTGCCATAAAACGAAATCAACAAGTTATGTTTAAAGGTTAGATATTTCTCTATCTGGCATAAAAGGACAATTACTCATTCGACAATTAATTATCAGTTTAGATTGTCGTTCTCAAGAAGATTCCTTGTTTATATATCTATAAAGCTTGTCACAAGGACAAGATAGTGGAGCACCCAGGAAGGGTTGAACTCACAAGCAATGATCTAAAGGTCTACTTTGTTAACCATTAGTCTATGGTAGTCTCTGTGAGTAATTATTTACTAAGCTTAGCACAAGCCAATAATAGTGGGGCACCCAGTGAGGATTGAACTTATTAATGTTCTTTGAGAGTAGCTTGTTAACCATACTCTTTGGCAGTCTCTGTGAGTAGATATTTACTAAGCTTAGCACAAGGCGATAATAGTGGGGCACTCAGTGAGGATTGAACTCATTAATGCTCTGTGAGAGTAGCTTGTTAACCATTACTCTATGGCAGTCACTGTAAGTCGATATTTACTAAGCTTAGCTCAAGGCAATCATAGTAGGGCACCCAGTGAGGATTGAACTCATTAATTTTCTATGAGAGTAGCTTGTTAACCATTACTCTATGGCAGACTCCGTGAATAGATATTTATTAATCAAGCACGATGCTAAAATGGTGAGGCACCCAGTGAGGATTGAACTCATTAATGCTCTGTGAGAGTAGCTTGTTAACCATTACTCAATGGTAGGATCCTCATATCGATATTTATTAAGCTTAGCACGAGGCTATAATAGTGAGTCACCCAGTGAGAATTGAACTCATTAATGCTCTGTAAGAGTAGCTTGTTAACCATATACATTACGGCAGGATCTCCATGATATTTACAAAGCTTATAACAAGCAATAATAGTTGGGCACCCAGTAAGGATTGAACCCATTTCATAAGCAATCGTCTGTGATTGTAATTTGTTTACCATTGCTCTTTATAGCAGGTTTCCGATGCATATACTGGCTTGAATTTAGTAGAATATCAACGTGGCACCCTGTGTGGATTGAACTCACAATACTGGCAATGACCTGTCAGGGAAAATGAAATTAAAACATCGGCCCGGGGCACGCGTTCATCGAGGTAAACCACTTCTTTCTGTTTAAAAATGAAGTTAACATTATTTATGTATATTTATTTTAAACAATATATATATATATATATATATATATATATATATATATATATATATATATATATATATATATATATATGCATGAGGATATCAGTTACTGGGACGAACATTTTGAATTTAGATGGGGAATTGGATATTTTTCGAAGTTGTGTGTTGATAAAGATTATTGACACGGATTATATTCCATTTTTATATTAAACAGGGACAATTGATTATATCTAATATTCTTTTTGCTTTTTTAATATAAGACTTTTGTGTATTTCTTAAAACATTAAAAAAGATTAAATCTTCCGGACATTATACTGGCTGGTGATCAGAGGTTAGATGGGGAGGGAGAAGTATGAAAATTTAAAAAAAAAAGGCAAATCTATTCCAGTATTAGTTACAAAACAGAACAAATTTCAGTTTTAAATGCAAGACAAATTTGGGGCGTAATTCTTTAAGCGCACGATTATAGCCACGAAGTAAGCGTGTTCGAACTCCAGTCGCGATCACATTACATAAACTTTCGGACGAATAACTTTGGTAAATGTATAAACCCATTTTATCTCCACCAGCAATGGGTTGAATAGTATCCCTGCTGATTTTCCAGGTTTGACATTAAATAACCAACGAAGGTTGATATGCTTTGAAAGAAAGAAAACTCAAATAGTAACTTTTCTGCTCTTTTCACTAGGATAGCTTTGGTTTTAAATAACCCACCAAGGTTGATATGCTATTAAACAAAAAAAAATTAAATAGCACCACTCCGGTTCTTCAAGAAGGTTGGCTTTGGCATTAAATAACCCACGAAGGTTGATATGCCATTAAACAAAGAAGCCTTGAATATTACCACTACTGTTACTTCCACAAGGATGGCTTTAGCATTTAAATAACCCACGAAGGTTGATATGCTATTAAACAAAAGAAAAACTTGAATAGTATCAATACTGTTCTTCTATGAGGATGGCTTTGGCATTGAGTAACCCACGAAGATTGATATGCCATTAAGACAAGTGAATTTAAACTAAGGCGAAATCTTTTCGAAAACTGACGTGTTGCAAGAAAGTTCTTGCCTAAACAAAGAAAATCTTTTTCAAAGGTTTTATTAATTTTGTTGATTGATCAATTGATTTTAACAGCATGACAATCCATCCTCGTTTCATCTAAGCCTAGAGGTTAGGGAATCGCGTTCATAGCTCGTTCATATCTTGACTTTATGACGTAGTTGCTTTAATTTAAAAAAAAGATCTATTTGATACACAGATAAAACCCAAAAAGCTATAGCCACACCTGTTTAGAGTGGACCTGGGAGTAATAGCAATGCAGAGATACTCCACATTTTCCAGATCACATAAATGGAACCTCAGTATTCGAGTTGAATTTATTTAAACTTAAGTAATGATAGGTCAAGTGTGTTGAAATGTTGGTTAAATTATGTGGTTCTTAGTCCAGATGAGAACTGTTCAGTTGATTGGTTTGGTTTGGTTTGGTTTGATTTGGTTATATGGCATAACAACACTTGTAGGTTATGTAATGCCAAATTCATTTTCATACATATAAACTGTTGTATTTCAAACAATTCCGCTTACCATAAATACGTTGTTAATAATATTTAACCCATATATAAGACCCTATCAGATGCTACTACTCCGGGTCAGAGAGGACCTGGGAGTAATGGCAATGAAGGGGTACTCTGCATTCCCCAGTGCATTACAGGAACTGCACCATCAGATTGTTCAGTGTCATATGTAAGACGCTCGTTGATGGAGTCTTACCTCTCTGCAAAGATGCAGTCGGGGTATACTACAGCTCCCAAGCCAACTGGGCCAAGCTGGTTTGGTTTGCTTTGGTTTTTATGGCATATTAACCTTTTGTAGGTTATTTAATGCCAAATACTCTTAAGACATATCTATTAAATATATATATTATTTGATTTAGTTTGTTTTTATGGCATATCAACTATTGTAGGTTATTTAATGCCAAATCCTCTTTATACATATATATCAAATATATAGGATTTGGTTTGGTTGGGTTTTATGGCATATCAACTATTGTAGGTTTTTTAGTGCGAAAACCTCTTTGTACATATATATTAAATATATATGATTTGGTTTGGTTGGGTTTTATGGCATATCAACTATTGTAGGTTTTTTAGTGCGAAAACCTCTTTGTACATATATATTAAATATATATGATTTGGTTTGGTTGGGTTTTATGGCATATCAACTATTGTAGGTTTTTTAGTGCGAAAACCTCTTTGTACATATATATTAAATATATATGATTTGGTTGGGTTTTATGGCATATCAACTATTGTAGGTTTTTTAGTGCGAAAACCTCTTTGTACATATATATTAAATATATATGATTTGGTTTGGTTGGGTTTTATGGCATATCAACTATTGTAGGTTTTTTTAGTGCGAAAACCTCTTTGTACATATATATTAAATATATATGATTTGGTTTGGTTGGGTTTTATGGCATATCAACTATTGTAGGTTAATACCAAATCCTCTTCATATATATATATTTTATATATATATACATATATATATATATATATATATATATATATATATATATATATATATATATTAAAAATATATAGGATTTAGCTTGGTTGGGTTTTATGGCATATCAATCATTACAGATTATTTAATGTCAAATCATATTTATGCATATATATTAAATATATATGATTTGGTTTGGTTGGCTTTTAAGGCATATCACCCATTGTAGATTATTTAATCATCATCATCATCATGTCGCGCCGCCAGCGTGACCAAATCATATTTATACATATATAGTAAATATATAGCATTTGTAAACACATTTTGTAGATAACAGTCTTAAACGAGCCTGAGCTCTTCTTTGCACATTTAAAAGTTTTCAAGTATTGATATATAGTAAAGTAAGTAAAGTTAGCGACCATAGTCGAGGGTGACCCGAAGGCTCCCTTTTCGATAGCTACTACACCAAGGTGTAGGGGAGGGCGCTACTCCATTCCCAGGATTGCTCCACTTTACCCTTGAACCGTACCTTATAATGCTGAGTGTTAAGCAAGGTGGTATCAAGTACCATTTTTAAAGTCTTTGGTATGACTCGACCTGGGATTGAACCCAGGTCTCCCGGGCCATTGGCGAACACTCTAACCGCTGGGCCAATAAGAGTCACAATATAAGATAAGTCATTTGTTTGCACACAGTTTAGTTCTATTTAACCCATAGATAGGACCCTATCAGGAGCTACCATTCCGGGTCAGAGTCGATCTAGACGCAATGACAATAAAGGGGTACTCCACATTCCCCAAATGTCCACTAGCCAACTTGGCTGAACTGTTCAGCATGAATATGTAAGTGGGGTGGAGTCCCTATAAGGCTGTGGCTAAGGTACTTGACAACAGTTTCGAAGTAAACGAACTCCAGTCACGCTATTCCATTCATTTTCGTACTAATACCCGAACAAAAGGCATGAAACCACTTACCCCGCACCAGCAATGGATTAAATAGTATCATGGTTGTTCTACAATGATGGCTTTGGTATTAAGTAACCCACGAAGGTTGATATGCCTTTAAATAAAGAAAACTGAAATCGTACCTGAAGTTAGGGTTTCATTTATGCGTCAAATAGATTTATTTAAAAATAAGTTTTACTTTATACGACTGTATGAAAACAATTACACAAAAAAATGAAAGTTTGAATGTACAATAAACAGGGTTTCCATACTTAAAGGTATGAAATAACCCTATACAGGTAGACATGCCGTTAAAATCAACCAGTCATTGGAACTATATAAATGTGTGAAAATTATTTGGATTAACGATTGTTTTTTTAGATTAACGATAGTTATTTAGGATTAACGATTCTTATTTGGATTAACGATTCTTATTCGTATTAACGATTGTTATTTTGATTAAGGATTTTTTTCGGATTAACGATTTTTATTTAGACTAACGACTCTTATTTTGATTAACGATTGTTATTTGTATTAACGATTCTTTTTTGGACTAACGATACGTATTTGGATTAGTGATCTTTGTTTTTTGGGATTAACGATTGTCTTTTTTTTATAATGATTGTTATTCGTATTAACGATTGCTATTTGGATTAGGATTTTCTTTTTGATTAACGATTGTTATTTGGCTTAACGGTTGTTTTTTGGACTTACAATTGTTAAGTGGATTAACGGTTTTTATTTGGATTAACGATTTTTTTAAAGTTATAATTGTATACAAATAATTCTTATTATTAGATGCATAAAGAAACAACAATTGACCATGGCATTAAATAACCCAAGAAGGTTTGATATGCCGTAAAACTAAACGACCCTCGTTCTTTCTTTTGTTGATTCGAGTGATTTGAAAAGATTTCTGCCGACCGATGCCCTTACAGTTTCAATTCGTCGTCGCCTTGAACCCGCAGAGAAACAGAAGTTCTTACTCGTCAAATACATTTGTTTAAAAATTATTTAAGTTCAAGCCATAACAAGGAATAAAAAAAAAAAGGAAAAAAAAAACAACAACTAATATACAGATACGCAATAAAGGTTAATATGATTGTCCAATTAACACGATACCCTAAGGTCAAAGCATAAAATAACCCAAGACAGATTGACAACTCGTTAAAATCAATCATGTTGAGGACAGCATGACATATTCTGACTGTCGTCAAACTAGTTTGACTGACCGTTGCCAGTGAATCTGATCCTCATTGGGTACTCATATTTGTGGTTCTGTAACCTGACGAAACTAATTATCATGGTAATCACTCGTAGAATTATTTATTAACAAGCTTGTCTCGCAGGCCATTGTTAGTCAATTCAATACACAATGGTTACATAAAATCTATGCCAGACTGATTAATATTAACTAAATACACTCGACCAATAAATGGCCGTTAATAAACTATAGATGTAACAGCGGTTTACCACTGCCTATTCTAGTGCAGGTGGTTTAGAAAAAAACAATTTGTCGTATCTAACAAAGGTTCATAATTCCTGAATGACCACTGACAATCCCTTTCTTCCTGATTTTAATTCATTTCTCTTTTAAAATAATTAGTAATGCATTTGCAATATATATATATATATATATATATATATATATATATATATATATATATATATATATACTGCAAATGCATAACTAATTATTCTAGTAAATAGTTGCCACTAGCATAATGCAAGGCTCTTCAAACGAATCGAGCTCTCGGTAGCCGTTAAGCGGATATATGTAAATAAAAACTACATAAGCGTTTAAATTTCCTTCGCTTGTGCTGGTTTCCTCGTGGCTAAGTGGTAGAATCTTGGATTGGCGTTTGAGTCAACCAGGTTTCGATCCCAGAATCTACCTTGTCTAGCAACACTGAAGAGTTCTGATAGAGCGAAACAGTTCTGTCTGTGGATGACTATATATATATATAACACCAACCAGCTGTACGAGCAGGATGTAACATTAGGTCAATTTTAAGAGGAGTTCAAAAGGTCTCAATTCAGAGTTTTCCTTTTCTTAGACTGGTTGCCAAACCAAGGTTAAACATTCTTGACTAGGATTCGAACAGGGCTCTGCGACTCAATTGCCTCCAACAACAATCATCACATCATAAACACCCCCACATACATCCACACCTTATATATATATATATATATATATATATATATATGTATTGATGTCTGTGTGTGATTCTAAGGTATAGAGGAAATATATCAAAGTTGTTTTATTTTATTTTATTTAATTGATAAATCGAACTAATAATAAAACAAACATATATATATATATATATATATATATATACGCTCCCCACCGGAGGGTTGAGCACTTCGCCGAAGGAATTAATAGTTACCATTCGCGTAAAACAAAGTTCTTTAAACGAATTGAGCCCTTCGGTATCCGATCCCGTAAAATGAAAACAAATGAAAGTTAATCATCATCATCATCATCATCATCATCATCACTTCACGCCATCAGCCCGGATCCCCCCGATCCTCTCTCACCACTCCGTGCTGTCGTCCATTTCTTCCAGCTGGTCTTCGGGTTTTCATCCCGTATCGGCACAGAACTGCTGTACATAGGTTCTAGCTGGTCGTCCGTCCATGTGAAGGGGTCCACTGGGGTGCATCCCAAATGAGCTCGTCCCTAGTTCTTCAGCAGTGTCCAGCATGTCTAACTTTGATAGTTTTCGCGATGTGTGGTAGGTGACCGTACAGCTGCTGCTTTGTGGGATATTGCCTCCATGACTTGTTCAATATTGCTCGCAGCATTTTGTGTATTTGCCGTCAAGCGTTTTTTCTATTCGTTTAGTTAGCGTCCATGTAGTTCATCCATATAGCAGTATCGACACGACCGCTGCTTGGAAGAAACTGCGTTTCATTTTGTCGGTCAGGTCTGATTTCCATATGACCGATAGTCTATCGATAGCTATCCATGCCTTTGCTAGTCGCGCGTTGCTGTCTGTCTCGGTTGATGAGACCCTGCTTCCTCGTAGGTTTAAAGACCTTTTTCACCTAAGAAATGAGGTGACGTTCATTACTCCAAATGTGTTTTTGAAATCACAAAGATTACCGTGTTTCTAGGCCTAAACTTGCTGTAACTTCTCAGTTAATGAGACCCTGCTTCCTAGTTAGGTTTAAAGACCTTTTTCACCTAAGAAATGAGGGGTCGTTCATTACACCGAATGTGTTTTTGAAATCAGAAAGCTTACCTAGGCCTAGACTTGCTGTAACTTCAATTGAAAGAGTGTATTCATAGCCTATACCGAAACAGACGCTTTTAGTTTAGATGATAATACTTTTACTTAACATTGTTTACTATTTATAACACCTTTGCATATTCTATGTTGCCTAGTTGGATAGGGCTGTAGAATATACCGTCTGCATCTTTGCTGAGAGGTAACACCCACCCTCAACAGGTGTCCTGGATATGACTCTAAACGATCTAGCCCAGTGGGCTGGAGCTGTAGAATACACCGACTGCATCTTTGCCGATGGGAAAGACCCCACCCTCAACAGGTGTCCTGGCTATGATTCTAAACGATCTAGCCCAGTGGGCTGGGGCTGTAGAATACACCGACTGCATCTTTGCCGATGGGAAAGACCCCACCCTCGACAGGTGTCCTGGCTATGATTCTAAACGATCTAGCCCAGTGGGCTGGGGCTGTAGAATACACCGACTGCATCTTTGCCGATGGGAAAGACCCTACCCCCAACAAGTGTCCTGGCTATGATTCTAAACGATCTAGCCCAGTGGGCTGGGGCTGTAGAATACACCGACTTCATCTTTGCCGATGGGAAAGACCCTACCCTCAACAAGTGTCCTGGCTATGATTCTAAACGATCTAGCCCAGTCGGCAGGGGCTGTAAAATACACCGACTGCATCTTTGCCGATGGGAAAGACCCCACCCTCAACAGGTGTCCTGGATCTGACTCTAAACGATCTAGCCCAGTCGGCTGGGGTGGTAGAATACACCGACTGCATCTTTGCCGTTGGGAAAGACCCCACCCTCAACAAGTGTCCTGGCTATGATTCTAAACGATCTAGCCCAGTCGGCTGGGGCTGTAGAATACACCGACAACATCTTTGCCTAGAGGTAAGACCCCTGCAACAAGTGTCCTAGATATGACGCTAAACAATCTGATGGTGAGGTTCCAGTAATGCTAGACCTTTAGAGAATGCGGGGTGCAACTACATTGTCATCGCTCCTAGTTCCACTCAGGCCGGAGGGGTAGCCCCTGATAGGACCATATCTATGGGTCAAATAGAACGAAACTGTGTACTTGTGCAAAGCTTAATTGTTTAAATAGAACTGTTTTTGGCATTGAAACTGTACTTACACTAAACTGTATGGTTTGAAATAGAACTGCTTCGACATTTAACTTTGTGTAAACCAAAACTATACTGAATAGCTTGAAATATAAATATTTTTGACAATTAAACTGTTTACTTATGTCAAACGGAATTGTTTGAAATAGAACTGTTTTTGTATAAACATGGATTTGGCATTAAATAACCTACAAAGGTTGATATGGCATAACAAACCAACAAACATATACTAAGTACTAATAATAGAAATAATGAACAAAGTTACTAAAAAATTCATTATCTTCCAATGAAACACGGTAAGCGACATCAAGGTCTAGACTAAATTGTTCATTTACGGTAATGCATCGATTTTCATTGTATTACAGTAGTTTTGAAAGTATAAGAGTTTAATTATTTTTCTTTAAGTTATTGGATGTTGAAGAATATTTTTGTTGACCAAAATAGCTAAAAATTAGGAATTGTTCGTTAAATGTAATATACGGGGATCATTAAATAAGTTTCCAGACTTTTTTCGTATGGGCACTTTTATTGATAGTATACAGGGAGGCTGAGGAACTGTCTTGAGGCCCATCTTGGTCAAATAGTCTGTGACAAGGATGGAGTTGTGGACTGATGCATTGTCCCGGTGGAAATGCCACAGACCCGATTTGAAGAGTGCAGACCTCTTCCGACGGAATCTCTTCCTGAACTCCCTTAAAACCTCAACATAGTAACCCTAACCCTTACCATTTGGCCAATCAACTCTGGTATGTTGACTTCCTTACTCCTCTCACACCTCTCATCATCCCTCACAGACTCTCTGCCTTCCTTGAATCTCTTATGCCATTCAAAAACTAATGCTAGATTGACGCAAGATGCTCCAAAAGCAGTCTGAAGCAATCCATACGTTTCTGTGGTATTTTCTCCAAGTTTAAAACACAATTTTATTGCATATCGTTCTTCCAAAGTGTCAGATTGCATTTTTGAAATTTACCAGCTATGACAATCAGGGTTTTGTAGGGTGTATTCCAATTGCTGCTGTTGCTGTTCATTTGAAGCTGAAATCATAAGAATTGGTCAGCCATCTCGTAAGATGCATAGCAATAACATAATGAATTTTCAAGAGTCTACAACAATTGTAAATACCTGTACAAAAAAAATTCTGGAAACTTATTGAAGGCACAACGTACGATTTTTGCTAAAAATCCAAAGGTAGTTTATCACACAAAGCTGTTCATTACCCGAAATATTAGAGTCACTAGAATTTTCTCTTATATCTTAAAAGAATTAGATTATGTAAATAGTTGTTTTGGATTTTAAGTGTAAGAAGATTTTTGTTCTAAAATCGATACAAATGCGCTCATCCCATAGAGAATTCATTTACCCTTACTGCCATAAGTCACTTTTTTTTCCTCGTCACTTCACACACGGCGAGATTTTTTTTTCTTTGACTAATTTGGTTCATCGCCCATCCCCCATGTTCCCGCCATCTTCTATGTTTGACTACATTTTATGGTAACGTCCATGAATCAAAGGCAAAAAAAAATCCTCTTTCGTAAATACGATCTCGAAGACTTGGCTCTTAAAGTAAAAAGAAAAAAAAATGTCTATAAAATGTCGGATAAAAAATTCTCATAAAATGTTGGAGTAAGAATATAAATGCTGATTGGGTAGGGCTCTTGTTTTGGGCAAATACAAGGAAGGAAATAATTGTTGGCCCATCAAGGAGACAGGGGGGGGGGTTGAACTGGTAATAAGAAAACATATAAGTCGGCGGTGGTAGACTCTCGTAAGAAATGTTTGTGTATAAGAAAGAAAAAAGAAACAACGAAAGAAAGATGAACAAAAAAGAAAGAAAGATGAAGAAAAAGTACGAATGAACGGGAGAGGGAAGAAAAGGTTAATGCAAAGAAAGAAAGAAAGACCTGAATGTGAACGAAAGAAAGAGATTAAAGAAAGAAAGAAAGAAAGAAAGAAAGCAGGAAAATAAAAGTAAAAGAAAGAAAGAAAGAAAGACTCAAGAAGAAAGAAAGAAAGAATGAATATATGAAATAAAAAGGTAAAAAGAAGGAAAGAAAGAAAGAAAGAAAGAAAGAAAGAAGAAAGAAAGAAAGAAAGAAAGAAAGAAAGAAAGAAAGAAATTAAAAGAATAAACTTGAAAATGAATGAAAGAAAGAAAGAGATTAAACAAAAAAAGAAAGAAAGCATGGACATAAAAGAAAGAAAGAAAGAAAGGTGCAAAAGAAAGAAAGAAAGAAAGAAAGAGAGAAAAAAGAAAGAAAGTATCTACGAAATAAAAAGGTAAAAAGAAAGGTGCAAAAGAAAGAAAGAAAGAAAGAAAGAAAGACAGAAAGAAAAATTAGGAATGAACAGAAGAGGGAAGAAAAAGGTTAAGGAAAAGAAAGAAAGAAAGAAAGAAAGAAAGAAAGAAAGAAAGAAAGAAAGAGGCAAACAAACAAGCAAGTAAACAAAGAAAAGAAGAACGATATAAAGAATGAATCTACGAAAGAATAAAATTTTAAAAAAACATACAAAAGAAAGAAAGAAAGAAAGAAAGAAAGAAAGAAGCAAAGACCAGAAAATGAACGAAAGAAAGAGATTAAAAAAAGAAAGAAAAAAGAAAGAAAAAAGAAAGAAAGAAAAAAAGCTCGAAAATAAAAGGAAAAGAAAGAAAGAAAGAAAGAAAGAAAGAATAGACTTGAAGATGAATGCGAGAAAGATAGAGATTATAGAAAAAAGAAAGAAAGCATGGACATAAAAGAAAGAAAGAAAGAAAGAAAGAAAGAAAGAAAGAAAGAAAGAAAGAATAGCCCCAAAAATGAACGAAAGAAAAAAGAGATTTTAAAAAAAAGCAAAGAAAAAAAAAAGAAAGGATGAACACAAATGTCATAGAAAGAAAGAAAGAAAGAAAGAAAGAAAGAAAGAAAGAAAAAAGAGTCGTCCAAGCCGAATTTTGTTTATAACTTAACATATTTTTTACATTATTTTTATTGCTTATTTTACCAGACGTTTTTTTTTTTCTTCTTTTTTACTTTTTTTCTTTTTACCTTTTTTCTTTTCTTTTTTTGGTGGTTTAATCCGTGTTATGGATGTTGGAGTCGGGGGGGGGCCCTCATGAATTATTCTTTCTTAATTGGTTGGATGGCAGACGTAATGGATCGCCGTAATGTTTTAATGCTTGGCACATCAAACTATAGATTTCACCTATGAAAGAACTTTAGACAAAAAATAAACTACAACAAATAAAAGAATAAAACAAATAATGACCAAAAATAAATATTCAACCCCTCTTTCCAAACCCCCCCCCACACACACACGCACATACACACGGCACACACCAAAAAAAAAGTTACAATAATGACCAACACAGTTGTTACAATCACAACGGCAAACGTTAGCAAAAAAAAATGGCGGAACTCTTTTTTTTTTTTTTTGTGAGAAAAAAGAAAAGGAAGTAGAAACATTACTTTTGTAGAAAGGTTCTTTTTAAGCGAATCTGGTGACGGGATAAATTTTATTAGTGTTTCCTATCAGGGACCGTTTATTTATTTATTTATTTTCATAGCCATACCTTGCAGGGTTGCTGTGGTCACTTTACTTTGAAAACTCCTGAAGACAAAGCACGTCCCATTTCCAAGTTTAAAAATCAAATGACCAACTTCCGGACCGGAAACAGAGGCTGTCGATATATAATGATAATCCTTAAACTTTGGGATTCAAGCGCATGAACATACATCCGACCTTTCCTGTCACTTATTAGGGATTAGAGTGTAGTGACTATCACTTTCAGTCATATTATTCTCTTTGGGAGAGAGACGAGAAAAAGTAAACGAGACAAGTTTCTTCATTTAATGGCATATTAACCTTCGGGGGTTATCTAAAGCCAAAGCTATCCTTGTAGAAGAGCAGTTGTGGTATTTACCAAACCCTCCGCTCGGGCAGGATATGACACAAGGTCAATTTTTAAGTGGAGTTTAACAGGTTTGAATTCAGAGTTCTTCTTTTAGACTAGATGCCTCACCAAGGCTGAAGAACACAGTCTGCCCTACTTTTTACCCATAGCTGGAGGGAGAATAATTGGATTCATACATTTCCCAAGGGTATTAGTGCTATGTGAAATTCAATTAGTCTCGTCCAGGATTTGAACTCGTGTCACCGTGTCCATTTCCTACTACAGTTGTGGTACTATTTAATTTTTTATTTTATTTTATGGCCTATCAACCTTCGTAGGTTATTGAATGCCAAAATCATCCTTGTATAAGGACAGTAGTGATACTAATAAAAGTTCCTTTGTTTAATGGTATATCAACTTTTGTGGGTTATTTAATACCAAATTCATCCTCGTAGAAGAATCTAAGTAGTGGTACTAATTAAAATTTCTTTGTTAAATGGCATATCATGGGTTATTTAATACCATGGGTTATTTAATACCATTTAACATATACCAAGGAGGATAAGGGATTTCATACCTTTCGCAAAGATATTCGCCCGAAAGTGAATGTAATAGCGCGACTGGAGTTCGAACTCACTTACTACACTGTCAAAGTCCAGCACTTTATCCACTACGCCAACAAAAGTAGCGGTGCCTTCAATAGGTTTCCAGACTTTTTGTACAGGCATTTAAGATTGTCGTAGATTCTTGACAATTCAGTATGTTATTGCTATACATCTTATGAGATGACTGACCAATTTTTATGATTTCAGCTTCAAATGAACATATACAGCAGCAATTCGAATACACCCTACAAAACCCTGATTGTCACAGCTGGGGAATTTTAAAAATGCAATCTGGACGTGAGGAAGAACGATATGCAATGAAATTCTGTTTTAAACTTGAAAAAAATACCACAGAAACGTACGGAATGCTTCGGACTGCTTTTGGAGCATCTTGCATGAATCGAGCATCGGTTTTTGAGTGGTATAAGAGATTCAAGGAAGGCAGGGAGTCTGTGAGGGATGATGAGAGGTGTGGGAGGAGTAAGGAAGTCAATACACCAGAGTTGATTGACCAAAGGGTTACTATGTTGAGGTTTTAAGGGAGTTCAGGAAGAGATTCGGCCGGAAGAGGCCAGCACTCTTCAAATCAGGTCAGTGGCATTTCCACCATGACAATACACCAGTCCACAACTCCATCCTTGTCACAGACTATTTGACCAAGATGAGCATCAAGACAGTTCCTCAGCCTCCCTTATAGTCCAGACGTTGCTTCCAGTGACTTTTGGCTATTCCCTGAACTCAGAGGCTATCGTTATGAGACAATTGAGGAGATGAAAGAGCTTGTGATGAACGTATATTAGATATATATGATTTGGTTTGGTTGGGTTTTATTGCATATCAACCCTCGTAGGTTATTTAATGCCAAATGTAACCATATTTTGTAAATAACATTGTTAAACGAGCCTAAATGGTTTCAAGTACTGCTATATATACATTCAAAATCAGATAGATAAGATTAGAGACTCGGTGGAAGATAGACAATCTAGAATAGCCTGGCAAACAATAAACGAAGTGAGCAGAAGAAAGAACACACCCAAAGCAAAACTTAAAGCAGCAAACCAACAAGAAAGAATAAAACTGTGGAAACAGCACTTCGAAAACTTACTTGGAAACCCACCAAAAATAACGCATGAACCAATCACCAGAATAATTAGCAAACAATTAGACATTAAACTAGGACCGTTCACACAAGAAGAACTCGACTCGGTTCTCAGAAAAATTAAAAATAGGAAAGCTGCAGGGCTGGACGAAATTCCCCCGGAAGTATGGAAGACCAGACAATTCGACGACATACTGCTCCGACACTGCAACGCAGTATACAATCAAAATCCGATAGATAGATGGATGAAGGGATGCATACTCCCCTTCCCTAAAAAGGGGGACCTCGGATTAGCCAAAAACTACCGAGGCATAACACTTACATCCATAGCTGCCAAAATCTACAATGCCCTACTACGAAACCGAATAGAACTCAAAATCGACAACATACTTAGAAAAAACCAAAATGGCTTCCGAAGAAATAGATCCACGACCTCACAAATATTAACGATCCGCAGAATCCTTGAAGGTGTACGGGCAAAGAACCTACAAGCGACATTAATATTTGTAGACTTTACCAAGGCCTTCGACTCCATTCACAGAGGAAAGATGGAACAAATCCTATTAGCGTACGGCATACCTAAAGAAACCGTAGCGGCAATAACGATTCTCTATAGAAACACTAAAGTAAAAGAACGATCACCGGATGGAGACACAGATTACTTTGACATTGTAGCAGGAGTACTACAAGGGGACACGCTGGCCCCGTACCTCTTTATCATTTGTCTAGACTACGTACTTAGAACATCGATTGACAAAATCAAAGAGAATGGCTTCGAACTGACGAAGAAAAGAAGCAGAAGATACCCCGCGACAACAATTACCGATGCCGACTACGCCGATGACATAGCGATACTGGCAAATACACCTGACCAAGCCGAAACACTTCTGCATAGTTTGGAACGAGCAGCAGCAAGCATAGGCCTCTATGTTAATGCACACAAAACGGAATATATGTGCTATAACCAAACGGGGGACATCTCCACTCTAGAAGGAACCCCACTTAAACTAGTAGACAAATTCACGTACCTAGGAAGCAGCGTCGAATCAACCGAAAAGGACATCAAAACGAGGTTAACGAAAGCATGGACAGCTATCAATAGGCTATCGATTATATGGAAATCAGACCTAACCGATAAAATGAAACGCAGTTTCTTCCAGGCAGCGGTCACATCGATACTGCTATATGGATGCACTACATGGACGCTAACAAAACGACTGGAGAAGAAGCTAGATGGCAATTACACAAGAATGCTGTGTGCAATCCTGAACAAGTCCTGGCAGCAACACCCAACAAGACACCAACTGTACGGCCACCTGCCCCCTATCACGAAAACGATTCAAGTTAGACGAACCAGACATGCAGGACACTGCTGGAGAAGCAGAGATGAACTCATAAGAGATGTACTCTTATGGATCCCCACACATGGCCGCACAAAAGCAGGATGACCAGCTCGAACGTACATTCAGCAGCTATGTGAGGATACAGGATGTTGTCCTGAAGACCTACCTAGGGCGATGTACGATTGGGAGGAGTGGCGAGAGAGGGTCAGGGATATCCGTGCTACCAGCGCGATATGATGATGATGATTGCTATATAACAGTCACAATTTAACATCAGTCATTTGTTTGCACACAGTTTGTTCTATTTGACCCATTGATAGGACCCTATCGATTGCAATCACTTCTAGTCATAGTGAGCTTGGAAGTAAAAGCAATGAGGGGATACTCTTCTTATATGTAATTTATTTGTATTAAGAATAGTTACCCGAAGCTTTAATTTTTTAATAAGGAATATTACTATTAGTAAAGTATTTATCTTAAGAAGAGTTACTTGAAGCTAGAATTGTTTACTAAGGATTATTATTATTAGTTACTTGAAACCATATAACTGTGTGCAAATTATTTGTATAAAGAATAGTTACTTGAAGCTCAAATTGTTTATTAAGGATTATTATTATCAGTTACTTGAAACCATATAACTGTGTGCAAATTATGTGTATTAAGAATAGTTACTTGAAGCAATAATTGTTTACTAAGGATTATTATTATTAGTTACTTGAAACCATATAACTGTGTGCAAATTATTTGTATTAAGAATAGTTACTTGAAGCAATAATTGTTTACTAAGGATTATTATTATTAGTTACTTGAAACCATATAACTGTGTGAAAATTACTGGTGAACACCCTAACCTTTAGGCCAATGAGCCTGCGCAAAAATCGTGGATATGATACTAAACTGTATCTGACAGTCAGGTTACATTACTGGGCTTTTAAGGAATGTATAGTACAACTTCATGGCCATTACACCCTGTTCCACTTTGAACGGGTGTAGTAATACTGACAGTCTCTGCTTTGAGTCAAATAGATCTTTTTAAAACTCATTCCTATTCAATATGACTGTGTGCAAACAAAAAACTCTAAAGAATCACCCGCAGAAACTAGTAAATACTAACGTACAATGAACGCAATTTCTAACTGGTACGCATAAAATAGCCTTAGACGGGTTGATGTGTCATTAAATGTTTGATATGTTAAATATGTAAAATATCGTTAAATGATCGATATGTCGTTAAAATCAACCAATCAGCTGTCAACAATCAGGTGTCAAAAAAGGGGAGGTACAGCATGTAGGAACCGTAGGGAATAAGAATGTCTGCAATGTAAGGTCGAATTTTTAAAAAGTTAGAAAAATGCAATATTAAATTTTACGATTATTATGAGGGAAAATCATTAAAACCATCAATAAGGAATAGTATTTCTATATTTTCTTTAGGGCTACTAAGACTATTTATTGATTAAGCATAAAAATATACTGAATTAATTTTAGTTCAATATCTTGAGGCCCAGCCTCAATACACCGACTAGATCACTGTAGAATACACCGACTAGATCACTGAAGAGTGGTAAGACGCCTCCCAATGAGTGTCCTGTTATGACTCTAAACAATCTGATTGTTAGGCTCCAGCAATACTGGAGCTTTAGGGAAAAAGAGTACCTCTTCGTTGCCATTGCTCAAAGGTTCACTCTAGCCAGGAGCGGTAAAACCTGATAGTGTCCTATGGATTAAATAGGACTAGGCAGTGAACAATATTTTGGATTTGATAGAGAAGCATAAAACTATCGCATTTACCATGGCACTTATTACCTTGGGAAAGATATGAATCCAATTATTTTCTCTCCAGCTATGGGTAAATAGTAGGGCAGACTGATTTCTTTAGTCTTGGTTAGGTAATCAGCCTATGAGAAGGAAAACTCTGAATTCAAACTTGTTGAACTCAGCTTAAAAATTGACCTTGTGTCACATCCTGCTCGTGTGGTGGGGCTGGTATATACATGCATCAAGTGTCTTAAAGAAGGTTGCCGTTGAAAAGACCCAAAATCTAGTAAAGGGTCACTGCACCATTACATACAAGCAGAACCCAGGTTCACTCTGGCCCTGAATGGTAGCACCTGATAGGATCCTATGGGTTAAATTGGACTAGGCAGTATACTCATGCAAAACTGAATTACAAAAATAGAACCGTTTATATGTATTGCATTGAATAACCTACGATGGTCGATATGCCATCAAACCCAACAATATTTTGGATTTGATAGAGAAGCATAAAACGGAAGCGAAACTCAGTTACGGATGAAAGAAAGTACAAAAATAATTATTGATGATCATCAATTTACATGTTCTGATGGGTGAAATTGTGACCATTTTAAATTCGCGCAAGCGTTTTGGTTGTTCCGGGAGGAGGGATTCTCCTGGGGAGCAAAATGAAGACCCTGGGGCACCATCTGAGAAAAGAGCAACACCAAGACAAAATTCACTCATTCAGAGACTTAAAAACTACAAACTGTACTGCTTGATATTCACAATCCTAATATTTCAGAGTTTTCGTATCAATCTAGGAACAGATCGAAATTCCTATTGCTAAAAAATGGCCAACCCTTTCATTTTCTTGTCTTTGTGGAGTGGTTACAAGCGATGGAGATTCTATGCCTCCATTCCTCTTCTCACATGGCCTACGACTCAGCACAGAGGCCTAAATTAAGTGTCTGGAGGTGTTGTATGTTGACCTACGACCCGGCCGGGCTGTCAAAATAGGAAATTCACCTATGTAAATAACAGGTGCATCCGGTCGAGGAATATCAGAATTATAACCTTGACCGTGGATGGGTTGAATGAGTGTAATTGTGACGCCCACAAGAAGTAGGGAGCGTTGAACCATTATATAACTCGGTGAAGACAGGAAGTCAGTTAGTTTGGAGACCAGAGAGTTTGGAGGAAAAAGAAGTGGTAGAGAAAGAAACCTGCACCCAGCAGAGAGCTGGGCCCCCGGGCCTCCGGTTGAGCAACCCTGGAGAACGAGAAAGACACATCACTGATGGCCATAAGAGTGGGAGTCAATATGTTGCAGTTCTGTTCGGTCTCCAACTCCATCTCACACACAAACCTTTCAAATAAAGTGAGAGGTATATTTTTCTAAGAACTGTGTCGCTTGTCGTCTTCATTGTGTTCTGCATATATATATATATTATGTGTTTGCATAGTTAGTCATGGTCATGGCTATACAACAGAGGTGCCCGTGGTATAATGGTTATCGTTGTCGGTTGGTTGGTTGTTTGGGTTTATGGCGTATCAACCTGTGGAGGTTATTTAAAGCCAAATTCATTTTTATGCAATTAGTCAGTTCTATTCCAAAAACATTTCTATTTCAAGCTATTTTATTTATTCAAACAATTCTAATTCAGCTAATTCAGTTTAGTATAAGTACTGATTGTGTTTATACACAGTTAGATGTCAAAACAGTTCTATATTAAACAATTCAGTTTGATGTAAGTACAGTTTCAATGTCAAAAAACAGTTTAATTTCAAACAATTCAGTTTAGCATAAGCAAGCAGTTTAAATGTGAGAACAGTTTTAATGTGAAAAACATTTCTATTTCAAGCTATTCAGTTTAGTCAAACAGTTCTAATTCAAACAATTTAGTTTAGTGCACGTAAGTGCAGCTACCATGTCAAAAAAGATATATTTCAAATAATTCGGTTCAGCATAAGTACCCAGTTTAAAACATCTCTATTTAGCCTAAGTATGTAGTTAGGCCCTATCAGGTGCTACCATTCCGAGCCAGAGTTAACCTGGGAGCAATGGCAATGAAGGGGTTTTCCGCAATCCCCAAAACTCTAAGATCACTGGAACGTCACCATCAAATTGTTTAGTGTCATACATCCAGGACAATCGGTGGGAAGGTCTTACCTTTCTGCAGAGAAGCAGTCGGTGTATTCTACAGCCCTAGGCAACTGGGCAAGGTTTTCGTCGTAGGAAATTGACACGATGACACGATTTGAAATCCTTGAGAAAGCTGATCGCATTTACCATAGCACTTATTAACTTGGGAAAGATATGAATCCAATTATTCTCTCTCCAGAACAGCCTGGATTCTTTAGCCTTGGTTAGGTAATCAGCCTATGAGAAGGAAAACTCTGAATTCTAACTTGTTAAACCCCGCTTAAAAATTGACCTTATGTCACATCCTGCTCATGTGAAGGGGCTGGTATATACATCCATCAAGAGGGTTGTTGTTGAAAAGACCCAAAATCTAGCAACGGGTCTCTGCACCAAGCAGAACCCAGGTTTGATTGAAAGGAAATTTCTGTAATTACACAACCCTTAATAACTGGCCGCTTAACTCCCCTAGGTATAATTGCCTTGATTATTATTTGTGGGGTGTGATTGAACGAGGGACTTACAAGACTCTGAGCAACACCATAGCTAAACTTTGCTCAGTCGGCTGGAGGGCTGTAGAATACACCGACTGCTTCTCTTTTACTGTATATGACGCTAAACAATCTGATAATAAGGTTCCAGTAATGCTGTAGCTTTGTAGAAAGCGGAATCCCCCTTTCGTTGCCACCGCTTCCAGGTCCACTCTGGTCCGGAGTGGTAGCACCTGATAGGGCCCTATCTGTGAGTCAAATAAAAATAATGTGCACTCATGCTATACTGAATTGCTTGAAATAGAACTGTTTTAACATTTTAACTGCGTACTTATGCTAGACTGAATTATTTGAAATGGAACTGTTTTTGTATGCTAAACTCGATTGTTTACTGTAGAACTGTTTTTGACATTGAAACTGTACTTACAATAAACTGAATTGATTGAAATAGAACAATTTTGACAATGAAACTGTGTTTAAACAAAAACTATAACTTACACTAAACTGTATTTTTTTAACTAGAACTGTTTGGCTAAACTGAATAGCTTGGAATAGAAATGTTTTTTGACAATTAAACTGTGTACTTATGCTAAGTGAATTGTTTTAAATAAAACTGCTCATTTGTATAAAAATGGATTTGGCATAAAAGAAACTACAAAGGAGATTTCGAAATCGTCTTTAAGTGGTGGCTGGAAACATGATTCGGGGGCCTTTTGACGGAGTGACACTGCCGGCTTATAGACATGCATATTTGCATACACAGGCCCGTGCTTATGCAAATATGAGCACTCAGAAGGAGTATAAGCGTCATCAGTAATCGACCAGTCGTACTCTTTTCAAACGACGCTCCGTGCGTGTCATCAACGCTCTAGTATGACTACGCCCAAGATCATATAGTGCTAATCTCAGTCAACCTTAGAATGGTTGAAGCCAATGATAATTTCTTCGAATAAATTAAATCTATAGTATTTCTAAATATTTTAATGTAATATTGGTAAATATTAAAATGGGTTGTAAGTATTTTTTATTTCTTATTTTTTCATTTTTATGTAATTTGGTTGGTTGTTTGGGTTTTATGGCATATCAACCTTTGTTGGTTATTTAACGCCAAATCAATTTTTATTGCAAATAGTTCTATTTCAAACAATTCAAATTAGATTGAGTACACAAAGATTAAAGAAAACATCTCTATTTCAAGTTATTCAGTTTATTCAAACAGTTCTAATTCAGCTAATTCAGTTTAGTATAAGTACAGATTTTGTTAACATATAGTTAAATGTCAAAAACTGTTGTATATTAAACAATTAAGTTTTGTGTAAGTACAGTTTCAAAGTCAAAAACAGTTCCCTTTCAAAGAATTCAGTTCAGCATAAGCTTGCAATTTAAATGTAAGTACAGTTTAATTATCAAGGACATTTGTATTTTAAGCTATTCAGTTTAGCCAAACAGTTCTAATTCAAGCAGTGGGGTGTCCTAATGGTTAAAGTGATGGACTGCTGAATCGTAGTAAGCGAGTTCGTACTCCAGTAGCACTGTTACGTTCACTTTCGGGCAAATACCTTTGTGAAAGTTAATGAACCCCGTTATCCTCCCAGCTATGGTTTAAATAGTACCACTACTTTGGTTTAGTACCACTGCTTTAGTACCACTGCTTTGATATTAGATAACCTATAAAAGGTTGATCCTATTTACCCAACCCCTCCGTTCAGGCAGGATATGACACAAGGTCAATTTTTTTAAGCGGAGTTTAACAGGTTTGAATTCAGAGTTTTCCTTCTCCTAGACTAGTTGCCTCACCAAGGCTGAAAAACCTAGTCTGCCCTACTATTTATCCATAGCTGGAGGGGGAATAATTGGATTCATACCTTTCCCAAGGGTATTAGTGCTATGTGAAATGCTATCAGTCTTGTCCAGGAATTGAACTCGTATCGCCATGTCCATATCCTGTGACAATAACCATTACACCACGGGCACCTCCTATAAAAGGTTGATATACCATTAAACAAAGAAACTAAACCAAAACAATTCAGTTTAGCATAAGTATGCAGTTTAGTTCTAGTCAATCAGGGAGCAATAGCAATGAAGGGGAGCTCCGTATTCCCCAAATCTCACCATCAGATTGTTTAGTGTCATATATCCAGGACACTCATTGGGGGAGGGGTCTTACCCTTCCGCAGAGTTGCAGTCGGTGTATTCTACAACTCCAGGCAACTGGGCAATATGTAATTTGGACAACTACTGACACGTCGTATCCTGTCATGAAATATTGTTTTCGAATATTCTCCTCTCTAACGTTCCGTATGGAAGTCAGACCTGACAGATAAAATGAAACGCATTTTCTTAGAAGCAACGGTCATGTCGATACTGCTATATGGATGCACTACTTGGACGTTGACAAAACGGCTGGAGAAGAAGCTAGATGGCAATTACACAAGAATGCTGCGAGCAATAGTGAACAAGTCCTGGAGACAACACCCCACAAAGCACCAACTATACGGCCACCTACCTCCCATCACGAAATCTATCCAAGTCAGACGAACCAGACATGCAGGATACTGCTGGAGAAGCAGGAACGATCTCATAAGGGATGTAATCCAATGGATCCCCATCATATGGCCGACCAGCTCGGGCATACATACAGCAGCTATGTGAGGATACGGGATGTAGCCCTGAAGACCTGTGAGAGCCGATGAACGATAGGGAGAAGTGGCGAGAGAGGGATATCCGTGTTAGCGGCACGACATGATGATGATGATGAAGATGATGAACGATTCGTAGTTACAATACTGATTGATAAAATAAAATTAACTGACGATAGAAAAAGAAGTTGTTTTTTTTTACCTCTCAATAATATAAGAAAATCTTTTCTAGGGTTTTAGTTGTTTGATTTTTGTTTTGTTTTGTTTTATTAATTTTTTTTTTTTATGAAGTAATTAATTCAATAGAATAAAGATCTATTTTTATGCCAATGAAGAAAAAAAAATGAAAAAATAATAAAACTAAAGGAAAAAAAAACTTTTTAATTTCGTGTCATGGACTCATGATTATAAATTAGAATTTATTTCATGATTACTTGAGTTCTATACGACACAGTAATTCAATGATTTAATTAGTATATATATATATATATATATATATATATATATATATATATATATATATATGCTGTGATAAATATAAATATTTTTCTTTGTATTTATAAAAAAAAAACAGGGAATAAATATGGAAAAAGAACTTGATGTTTCCCGAAATTTCATGCGCACACACACACGCACGCACACACACACACACGCACACACACACACACACACACACACACATTTATATATATGTGGTGTCCGGGAAATTAATATAATTTCGTAATCTAATAACTTGACCCATTCTCGTTCAAATGATCACAAATTTTACCATCATGTGTAGAAACGACAAGGACTGCAGAATGCAGCGACTGCACCTCCGGAGAGGGGTAAAAAACCCCACAAACGGGTGTTCAGGATATGACACTAAATATCTAATAGTGAGGCTCCAGTAATTCTAGAGCTTTGGGGAATGTGGAGTACCTCTTCATTGCCATTACTCCCAAGTCCACTCTGGCCCGGAGTAGTAGCACCTGATAGGGTCTCATCTATGAGTCAAAAAGAACTGTTAGACATTTAAAATGAGTGTAAATAAATGACTTATACTAAATTGATTTGTTAGAAATAGAACTGTTTGATCCTTTAACAGAGTGTAAATAAATGACTGACCATTAATTGAATTGGACCATTTAACTTTGACTTATGCGAAATTGAAATGCTTAAGATAGAACTGTTTTATGATTTCACTGTGTGTACATAAATGACGCGTGCTTAAATGAATTGTTTGTGATACATGAAAATACTTGGAACTATTTAACATACTTGACTAATATTTACAAGTCGTATGTATCTCAAATATACGAATAAACCGAATTTGGCATTAAATAACCTACAATGGTGGATATGTTGTTTTATCATTTTCTGGGAAAGAAAAAGCGTTTTAGCATTTAACATAAATTTTGGATTTTTTTCTTCCCAATTTGTCAGCCTAGTTGGCTGGAGCGGTAGAACTCACTGACTGCACCTCTATTGGTTTGTTTGGTTTGTTTGGTTTTATGGCATATCAACCTTTGTAGGTTATTCAACGCTAAATCCATTTTTATGTATTTGAAACAATTCAGTTTAGCATAAGTACACAGTTTAATTGTCAAAAACATTTATTTCAAACTATTCAAGAAGTTATATGTAACAATTCAGTTAAGTGTAAATACAATTTTAATGTCGAAAAACAGTTCTATTTCAAATAATTCAGTTAAGCATAAGCACACAGTTTAAATGTAAGTACAGTTTAATTGTCAAAAACATTTCTATTTCAAGCTATTCAGTTTATTCAAACAATTCAGTTTAGCATAAGAATTCAGTTTTAATATGAGTACACAGTTTTATTGTCAAAAACATTTCTATTTGGAACTATTCAAGCAGTTATATATAACAATTCAGTTTAGTGTAAATACAGTTTTAATGTTGAAAAATAGGGGCTTTGGGGGATGCGGAGAACCTCTTTATTGCCATCATACCCAACTCCACTCTGGTCCGAAGTGGAAGCACCTGATAGGTTCCTATCTATTTGGCCAATAGAACTTAACAATGTTTTCTTGACTTGACTGTTTTTGGATTAGGCTAAAATGAATGGTTTGAAATAAAACTGTTTTGACAATATAAACTGTGCACTTATGTTAAAATGAATTATCTGAAATAAAACAGTTTTTACATTTTACATTTAACTTTTTGACTAAACTGAATAGTTTGAAATAGAAATGTTTTTGACAATCAAACTGTGTACTCATGCTAAACGGAATTGTTTGAAATAAATCTATTTGCATAAAAATAGATTTGGCGTTAAATAACCTACAAAGGTTGATATGCCATAAAACCAACCAACCATCAAATATGATAAGAAATGTTAATTATATTCTGTTCCTTGTATTATACGTAAAAAGATTTACATTAATAAGATTATTATGAAGATTAAAAAATGTATTTACAAACATATTAGATTGTTGGTTCATTTGATTTTACGGCATATCAACCTTTGTAGGTTATTTAATGCCAAATCCTCTTTATAAATATATATTAAATATATATGATTTAGTTTGGTTGGGTTTTATGGCATATCAACTATTGTAGGTTATGAAATGCCAAATCCTCTTTATACATATATATTAAATATATATGATTTGGTTTGGTTGAATTTTATGGCATATCAACCATTGTAGGTTATTAAATGCCAAATCCTCTTTATAGGTATATATTAAATATATATGATTTGGTTTGGTTGGGTTTTATGGCATATCAACTATTGTAGGTTATCAAATGTCGAATCCTCTTTATACATATATTATGAATATATAGGATTTGGTTTGGGTTGGTTTTGTTTTATGCCATATCAACCTTTGTAGGTTATTTAATGCCAAATCCTCTTATACATATACATTGAATTTATCATTTGTAAACATATTCTGCTGATAACATTTTAACAAACCTGATCTCAATTGTTCGCACACAGGTAAATGTTTTACAGTATTGCTATGTAACAGTAACAATTTAATATCCTATTTACCCAACCCCTCCGCTCGGGCAGGATATGACACAAGGTCAATTTTTAAGCGGGGTTTAACAGGTTTTTTTTTAATTCATAGTTTTCCTTCTCCTAGACTAGTTGCCTAACCAAGGCTGAAGAACCAAGTCTCTCCTACTATTTACCCATAGCTGGAGGGAGAATAATTGGATTCATACCTTTCCCAAGGGTATTAGTGCTATGTGAAATTCAATCAGTCTCGTCCAGGACTTGAACTCGTTTCCTACGACGATAACCATTACACCACGGGCACCTCCATAAACAATTAATATCAATCATTTGTTTGTACACATTTAAGTGGATATACATATGAATTGTAAGTGAAAAGTTGTTAGTGATTTTCCTTTTTAAATGATTGGTTTCTTGGGTTTTATGGCATATCAACCTTTGTAGGTTATTTAATGCCAAATACATTTTTATATAAATAATCTGTTCTTTTTAAAACAATTCAGTTTAGCATGAGTACACAGTTTAATGGTCAAAAACATTTATATTTCAAACTATTCAAGCAGTTATATGTAACAATTCAGTTAAGTGTAAATACAGTTTTAATATCGAAAAACAGTTTTATTTCAAATAATTCAGTTAAGCATAAACACGCAGTTTAAATGTAAGTACGGTTTAATTGTCAAAAACATTTCTATTTCAAGCTATTCAGTTTACTCTAACAATTCAGTTTAGCATTAGTATACTGTTAGTTCTATTTAACCCATAGATAGGGCCTTATCAGGTGCTACCACTCCGGGCCACAGTGGACCTGGGAGAGATGGCAATGAAGGGGTACTCCGCATTCCCCAAAGCTCCAGGATTGCTGGAACCTCATCATCAGATTGTTTAGTGTCATACCCAGGACACTCGTTAAGTGGGGGCCTTACCTGTCTGCAGAGGTGCAATCAGTGTATTCTACAGCCCCATCCGACTGGGCAACATTTTTAAATGAGTTCGAACTAGTTTTTTTTTTTCTCACTCGTTTCCTATTTTTTTCTACTGTTAAATGCTTTTAATTATTGCTATCTAACACTAGTAACTCTATTCAGTTTTAATCATTTGTTTGTAGACGGCGAAGTGGTTACAAGTTTTGCAGTTTAATACTTGTCCTTCGATATCAACACTATTCATTTATTTGCAAACAGTTAATGGTTCCAAGTACTGTGATGTAGTACCAATAATTCAATTTAAGTACACAGTTAAAAGGTTTTGTAATATAATCGCCAAGGGGTTTCGTTTTATGCCTTTGGGTTTAGTTAGGCAGAGAACCTTTCGGCTCAGTGCATGGGTTCCTTAACCAGGTGTTCACGCGCGTTCGGGCGGAGTGGACGTGTCACTCAGAGATGTCACAATAGCCCAGAGTGGAAATGGGCCAATCGAGTGCGAATGACGTCACGCACCGGAAGCCCGCGGAGGATTTAGGGATTTTGAAAAAGTCAGTTAGTTGAGTTGAGAACTGGACACCGAACGAGAAGGTTTGACTTTCGCTTACTCGTGGAGGCCTTGAGCAGGTGTCGCACGAGATGGGGTGGGGACAGATGAAAAAGCCAGTATAGAAAGAATGTGTATCCCTCTCTTTATGTCGAAAAACCTTTAAACTCAAAGGTAATAAAAAGTTTCGTACCTGAACTAAGAAGTCGTAAGTGTTTTTCGTGTTTCGAGATTTCTATGTTGTATGTTTATATATACGAACCTTATTTGTCCATTTCACACATAGCCGTATCTGGCTACGGTACAGTTTCAAGTATTGCTATTTAACACAAATAAGTTTATTAAATATTACTTATTCCTTTTTGCTCTGTTAAATTGTTCCATTTAATAGCTATGTATCATAAACAATTCAATTAAACATCAGTCACTTGTTGAGACACAGTTGAAGGATCAAACAGTTCTATTTCTAACAATTCACTTTAGCAGTTTAAATGTCAAACAGTTCTATTTGACGCATAGATAGGAGACCACATCATATGCTACCACACCGGGCTAGAGTGGACCTGGAAGCGATAGGAATGAAGAGATACTCTATATTCCCCAAAGCTCCAGCATTATTAGAGTTCACCATTTGTTTGTTTAGTGTAATATCCAGGAAATTGGTTGGGGAGGTCTTACCCCATTGTATTTGGATTAAGTATAGTTACTTAAAGCTACAATTGTTTATTAAGGATTATTATTAGTTACTTGAAACCATATAACTGTGTGCAAATTATTTGTATTAAGAATCGTTACTTGAAGCTCTAATTGTTTACTAAGGATTATTATTATTAGTTACTTGAAACCATATAACTGTGTGCAAATTATTTGTATTAAGAATAGTTACTTGAAGCTAGAATTGTTTACCAAGGATTATTATTATTAGTTTCTTGAAACCATATAACTGGGTGCAAATTATTTGTATTAAAAATAGTTACTTGAAGCTAGAATTGTTTACTAAGGATTATTATTATTAGTTACTTGAAACCATATAATTGTGCAAATTATTTGTATTAAGAATAGTTACTTGAAGCTAGAATTGTTTACTAAGGATTATTATTATTAGTTACTTGAAACCATATAATTGTGTGCAAATTATTTGTATTAAGAATAGTTACTTGAAGCTAGAATTGTTTACCAAGGATTATTATTATTAGTTAATTGAAACCATATAACTGTGTGCAAATTATTTGTATTAAGAATAGTTACTTGAAGCTAGAATTGTTTACTAAGGATTATTATTATTAGTTACTTGAAACCATATAAATGTGTGCAAATTATTTGTATTAAGAATAGTTACTTGAAGCTAGAATTGTTTACTAAGGATTATTATTATTAGTTACTTGAAACCATATAATTGTGTGCAAATTATTTGTATTAAGAATAGTTACTTGAAGCTAGAATTGTTTACCAAGGATTATTATTATTAGTTAATTGAAACCATATAACTGTGTGCAAATTATTTGTATTAAGAATAGTTACTTGAAGCTAGAATTGTTTACTAAGGATTATTATTATTAGTTACTTGAAACCATATAAATGTGTGCAAATTATTTGTATTAAGAATAGTTACTTGAAGCTAGAATTGTTTACTAAGGATTATTATTATTAGTTACTTGAAACCATATAATTGTGTGCAAATTATTTGTATTAAGAATAGTTACTTGAAGCTTGAATTGTTTACTAAGGATTATTATTATTAGTTACTTGAAACCATATAACTGTGTGCAAATTATTTGTATTAAGAATAGTTACTTGAAGCTTGAATTGTTTACTAAGGATTATTATTATTAGTTACTTGAAACCCTATAACTGTGTGCAAATTATTTGTATTAAGAATAGTTACTTGAAGCAATAATTGTTTACTAAGGATTATTATTATTAGTTACTTGAAACCATATAACTGTGTGCAAATTATTTGTATTAAGAATAGTTACTTGAAGCTAGAATTGTTTACTAAGGATTATTATTATTAGTTACTTGAAACCATATAACTGTGTGCAAATTATTTCTCTTTAAGAATAGTTACTTGAAGCTCTAATTGTTTACTAAGGATTATTATTATTAGTTACTTGAAACCATATAATTGTGTGCAAATTATTTCTCTTTAAGAATAGTTACTTGAAGCTAGAATTGTTTACTAAGGATTATTATTATTAGTTACTTAAAACACTTTAATCCTTTTTTTAATGGCCGGCATTAAATAACCGAAGAAAACCTAAAACCGACAAGCCAACCAGCCAACAAATTTTGCCCCCTCTGTGATGAGACTAGGTAATTAACTTGGACCATCTTTGTTAAAGGAAGCGGCATATATCTGCTTGTCAACCACGTTCACCAATAAGACGAGTCCAGTTTTCAACACCGTGTGACTTTCCCTTTACAAAGATGTTGGTTACTAGTCCCGAGTATAAAGTGGGTGTTTAGTGTATACTGGAAGTGATTGGTCCGGTTAATATTATACTTTTTTCTGTTCTATTTTTTAAAAAACTTTTTCTTTCTTTCCCCGACAGAATATGCATTTGATGAGGACTGAAAACTTCTGAGCCGGCACGCTGTGTTAACAACACGTGGAATAGGAAGGAGAGTTCAACTCACAGAAGAATCTCGGGTTTTAACATATATATGCAAATGGAGAGAATTGATGGATCCGACAAATTCAAGGACATAATATCAGATGGTTGTAGAATTGATCGGCCGCAATATTTAAAGAGACTGATGAATGTTTTTAATCAACCCGATAGCTGTCCTATAGAACAGTGTTTATAAAACTAATTGTGCCACGTACAGGCACCATTTTTGAGCCGTCAAATTATTTTATGATCCAAGAAGATATTTTTTGTATATCCACTGTGGTGTTAATTGATACCGGAAAAATATAAGATTAAAATAAATAACAGTTGACACAATTTTTGCGTTACATGATATATGTATTATGATCCTACTTACCAACCCCTCCGCTCGGGCAGGATATGACACAAGGTCAATTTTTAAGCGGAGTTTAACGGTAATGGTTATCGTCGTAGGAAATGCACACGGCGACACGAGTTCAAATCCTGGACGAGACATTGTATTTCACATTGCACTAATACCCTTGGGAAAGGTATGACTCCAATTATTCTCCCTCCAGCTACGGGTAAATAGTAGGGCAGACTAGGTTCTTCAGCCTTGGTGAGGCAACTAGTCTAGGAGAAAGAAAACTCTGAATTCAAACCTGTTAAACTCCGCCTAAAAACTGACCTTGTGTCATATCCTGCCCGAGTGGAGGGGTTGGTAAAAAGGAGGTGCCCGTGGTGTAATAGTTATCGTCGTAGGAAATGGACACGGCGACACGAGTTCAAATCCTGGACTAGTCTGATTGCATTTCTCATAGCACTAATACCCTTGGGAAAGGTATGAATCTAATTATTCTGCCTCCAGCTATGGGTAAATAGTAAGGCAGACTGGGTTCTTCAGCCTTGGTGAGGCAACTAGTCTAGGAGAAGGAAAACTCTGAATTCAAACCTGTTAAACTTCGCTTGAAAAAAAATTGACCTTGTGTCATATCCTGCCCTAGCGGAGGGGTTGGTAAATAGGATATTTTTATAGAGGTCGAATTGTATCCCAGCCACAGGTCTTAGACAGCTGAAGGCATTTTGGGTGGTCCAGAGATTTGGGAATGTTCTCTTTTCATTCGAACGAAAAAATTTAAAATGTGAAGTCTCTCATCAGATCTGGTCGTCGTTTGACGGTGAAAATGATTGGCGATGAATTTTAATTGGTCGATTGATTTAAATGAAGGTTATCTTTATTTCTGCCTCCTGCCAGCAGGACTTGACACAAAGTCAATAAACCGAAGGTCGATTAAAGTGGGGATTAGGGGAGGGGGAAGTCGGGCACGATCCGAGGCTCGAACCCTGCTGGACTGTGCTGGTCATCAACCCACTAAGTGCAATGTGGGCCTGATGAGCCTAGCTGGTCTTGGACACAAATCTGGGTCCAGGCACGTAAGCCTGATTATAGCTTAAACTGGACAGCAAAGTCCAGTGCTATACAAGGGTGACAAAGTTGTCAATGATGCAGCTCGCCCACCCGAAGGTTGCCAAGCCAAACTGGAGGCCTTTCGGCCTCGAGTCTGCCATTGATTTCAATACCCTATCCGGCCCGAATGCCAGACTGCCCTGCTAAAACGCCGGAAATAAGTGAGTTTTTGATTGATTTGGGTTGCCGATCAGAAAAATGAAATAAAATCTCACATTACTTTCTAAACTCACTCGCTGTGAAGAAGTTTTTTTGTCTGAAAAAAGATTGAAAATGATTGTAAATATGATGAAAATAACTAGTAGCGAATTGATTAGCAATTTACAGACAGGGTTGCCAACCTGAAAAATATAACAAAAACAGTCTCATTACTTTCTAAATACACTCGCTGTGAATAAGTTTTTGATCCCAAAGGATATTCCTTATTCTCCTCATCATCTGGGATCGGTCGATAACATCCTAGTAGTGTTGAGGAACCAGTGAAGACTTCCGCTCATATTTCTATGCGTTGTATCAGCGTCTACGTTGGTGTGTGGCTTCCCACGAGAAGTTTTTTGAGGATAAAGTTTATTTGTAATGAAGTTGATTATTAAACACTGTCAATTTTATCATATAATAAATCGAAATTGTTTTTCCAGTTTTCTCAGTGATAATAAATGCAATAAAATTAATGTTTTTTCTTTCGTTTATTTACCTAATTGATTTTATTCTAAAGCATCATCATCATCATGTCGTGGTGGTAGCACGGATATCCCTAACCCTCTCTCGCCACTTTTCCCTATCGTTCATCGCCTCAGGCAAGTCTTCTGGACAACATCCTTTATCCTCACATAGTTGCTGAATGTATGTTCGTGCTGGTCGTCCTGCTTTTGCACGGCCATGTGTGAGGGTCCATAAGAGTAAATCACTTATGAGTTCGTCCCTGCTTCTCCAGCTGTGTCCTGCATGTCTGGTTCGTCTAACTTGGATAGTTTTCGTGATAGGAGGCAGGTGGCCGTACAGTTGGTGTCTTGTGGGGTGTTGCCGTCAGGACTTGTTCAAGATTGCTCGCAGCATTCTTGTGTAATTGCCGTCTAGCTTCTTCTCCTGCTGTTTTGTTAGAGTCCATGTAGTGCATCCATATATCAGTACCGATGCGACCGCTGCCTGTACAATAAATACTTCTGATATTGAAGAAGAATATTGGTCACATCCTATAATGATTATCAAGTTAGTTTAGGAAACCATTGAAAGTTCATTTCTCATAGGGCACTCCATAATTCAGACCATGTGCCACATCTATGTTTTGTAAAAAGTCGTAAAAAAGAATATTGGGCACATTATGTTGTGTAATTGTTATCAATCTAGATTAGTAGACCATTGTTTGTGAGTTCGTTTCTCACAGGGCGCTCCATACTTCTGGCCTTGTACCATATCTATGTTTTGTAAAAAGTCGTAAAAAAGAATATTGGTCACATCGTGTAATGATTATCAAGCAAGATTAGCAGACCATTAAAAGTTCATTTCTCACTGGGTGCTCCATACATCTGACCTTGTGCCTTATCTATGTTTTGTAAAAATTTGTAGAGAAGAATATTGGGCACATCATGTTGTGTAATTGTTATCTAGCTAGATTAGTAGACCCTTGTTCGTGAGTTCATTTCTCACTGGTTGCTCCATACTTCTGGCCTTGTGTCATATCTATGTTTTGTAAAAAGCCATAAAGAAGAATATTGCTCATATCATGTAAGGATTATTAAGCTAGATTAGCAGATCATTGAAAGTTCATTTCTCACTGGGTGCTCCATACATCTGGCCTTGTGCCATATCTATGATTTGTAAAAAATCGTAAAGAATAATATTGGGCAGATGATGTTATGTAATGGTTATCTAGCTACATTAGTTGACCATTGTTTGTGAGTACATTTCTCACTGGGCGCTCCATACTTCTGGCCTTGTGCCTTATCAATGTATTGTAAAAAGCCGTAAAAAAGAACATTGGGTACATGTTTTTGTGTAAAAGTTATCAAGCTAGATTAGTAGACTATTGTTTGTGAGTACATTTCTCACTGGGCGCTCCATACATCTGGCCTTGTGCCTTATAAATGTATAAGTAAAAAGGCGTAAAAAAGAATATTGGGTACATAATTTTGTGTAAAAGTTATCAAGCTAGATAAGTAGACCATTGTTCGTGAGTTCGTTTCTCACTGAGCGCTCCATACTTCTGACTTTTTGCCTCAGCAATTTTTTGTAAAAAGCCGTAAAGAGGAATACTGGTCATATCGTGTAATGATTATTAAGCTAGATTACTAGACCATTGTGACTTCGTTTCTCACTGGGCGCTCTATACTTCTGGCCTTTTGCCACATCAAATTTTAGTAAGTAACCATTATGAATGATAAGCGTAAGTATACAGTTTAGTTCTATTTGACCCTTTATCAGGTGCTACCACACCGGATCAGAGTGAATCTGGGAGCGATGGCAATGAAGGGGTACTCTGCATTCCCAAAGGCTACAGTTTTACTGGAACATCACCATCAGATTGTTTAATGTCTTATCCAGGACATTTTTTTTTTTTGGTGGGGGGTCTTAACCATCTGCGGAGAAGCAGTCGGTGTATTCAACAGCACCAGCCAACTTGGCAATTTGTGTCGTATTCAAAATCTTGTGTCGAGACTGTCTTCATTTTTTTCTAATTGGCATGGACACACTCAGGCAACATCGGAGTAAATTATTTAATAATAATAATAATAATAATAATAATAAAGGCCTGGAAGACTTGGAAGTTGGTGGACGGGTAGAGACTATGCAAACGACAGCATTGCTGAGAACGGCCAGAATCCTGAGACGAGTCTTGGAGACTTGAGGAGACTTGCTGTCACTCAAACTCTAGTGAAAAACCATCAGCTAATACTGATGTGAAAAACTCTAAGGGCGTAAATAATAATAATATTATCAATAACATAATACTGAGAAAAGCCCTGGAGACAAAACGGGACTATCGGTTTTAAACTCGTGTGGAAAAACTTACAAATAATTATAATAATAGTTAGAAATCAGAGACAAAGGAAATGAAAGAATCACAAATAGGAGGACGAATCGAGACCATCCAGACTACAACATTATTAAGATCAGCCCGAATACTGAGAAGAGTCTAGGAGACTCAAGAAGACTTGCTGTCACTCAGACTCAAGTAAAAACAGTTAATGTTGGTAAGAAAATGTAGTAACGAGAAAAGTAATAATAATAATAATGATAATGATGATGATAATTTGAACCTTGCCATAGACCCAGAAAAGCAGTGGGACTTTAGGTTGACAGTGATACCAATTATTGATTGGGGAACGTTTGGAGAACAGACTGGAAATCAAGGGAAGAATCGATTCTCTCCAGACAAGAGAATTGTTGAAATCGGTTAGACTACTGAGAAAGGTCCTGGAGAGATGAGGAAATTAGTCGTCGCTCAGACTCCAAAGGAAAACTACCTGCTAACAGTGATGCAAAAAGCTCACAAAGAAGAAGAAGAAGAAGAAGAAGAAGAAGAAGAAGAAGAAGAAGAAGAAGAAGAAGTGACAGAAAATTTTCTGGGATTTTGAGATACAAACAGATCTAGAAGACTTGACTAAGTGACAATTATCAAGAAAAAGAGAATCTGTAGAATAGTGAAAATCAAAGATAACAAAAAGAGAGACAAGTACTTCGACCTTGCCTGAGAACTAAAAAAAACTTTCGAACCTGAAGGTGATGTTGATACTAATTATAATTGGTGCACGTGGAACGGTCCACAAAGACTTGGAAAAGGGGACCGAAGGAGATCTAAATCAGAGGACGAGTGGAGACTACCCAGACTGCAGCATTATTATGAACAGCCAAAATACTGAGAAGAGTCCTGGAGACTCAAGAAGACTTGTTGTCACTCAGGCTCCAGTGAAACACCATCAGCTAACGCTGATGTGAAAAACTATCAAAGGAGTAAAACAATAAAGAACGAAATCGAATACAGCAAATAAAGCTATATGAATTAACACCCTTGCAATACCAATATTGTCAGACAGTTCTAATAAACTGAATGTTTACTGAAATAAGAATTAAGGATAGATTCGAAAAAAAAAAAGGAAACAAATAAGCTGCCACAGAATCCATCAGCCAAGAGCAGATATGGAAGGTCTCCACGTCAACGGAGAAAATGTTGATAGAGGCTAAATCCAACAAGAATTGACTAACAATAAGAAATAGGAGGATAAGCCTTGATACATGGTGCATTCAATACGTTTCCAGATTTTTTTGTTCAGGCATTTAAAGTTGTCGTACACACTTGAAAATTCAGTATGTTATTGCTATACATGTTATGAGCTTACAGACCAATTTCTATGATTTCAGGTTCAACTGAACAGCAACAGCTGCAATTGGAATACACACTACTAAAGCCTGATTATCACAGCTGGTGAACTTCAAAAATGCAATCTGGACGTGAGGAAGAACGATATGCGATAAAATTCTGTTTTAAACCTGGAAAAAATGCCATAGAAACGTATGGAATGCTTCAGACTGCTTTTGGAGCATCTTGCATGAATCGATCATCAGTTTTCGAGTGGCATAAGAGATTCAAGGAAGGCAGGGAATCTGTGAGGGATGATGAGAGGTGTGGGAGGAGTAAGGAAGTCAATAGACCAGAGTTGATTGCCTAAAGGGTTAGGGTTAGGGTAACTATGCCGAGGTTTTAAGGGAGTTCAGCAAGAGATTTCGCCGGAAGAGGCCAGCACTCTTCAAATCGAGTCAGTGGCATTTCCACCAGAACAATGATTCATCCTTGTCACAGACTATTTACCCAAGATGGGCATCAAGACAGTTTCTCAGTCTCCCTATAGTCCAGACCTTGCTCCCAGCGACTTTTGGTTATTCCCTAATTGAGGATATAACTGAGGTTGTGACGAAGGTCATTGACATGTTGATACAGGAGGACTTCCATGGGGCCTTCCAGAAGTTGTTGGAACGGTACCACAAGTGCATTGCAGCCAGACGAGATTACTTTGAAGGGGACTAGAGTTTCATGTGTGTACTATCAATAAATGTGCCCATACGAAAAAGGTCTGGAAACTTATTTAATGACCCTCGTAATCCAAATTACTGCATTATTAAGATCGGCCAGAGTACTGAGAAGAGTCCTGGACACTTGATGAGACTTGCTGTCACTCAGACTCCAGTGAAAGATGATCAGCTGACACTTCAGAGAAAAATCTCACAAGTTCTAATTTAACTATACGAACAAGTGGTATATGCACAATCAAAAATCCGTCCTCGAAAAGGAAACACACAAAATTCTTTCGGATTTAGCGATACAAACGATCATATAATCTCGACCAGACGACCAGACCTTGTGATAGTTAACAACAACAAAAATAGTGTACTTTACTGTACCGGCTGACCAGGGGGTAAAACTGGAGGAAAGCGAAAAAGAGAGATAAGTACTTGGATCTTGCTAGAGAAATGGAAAAAAAAAAAAAAACTATGGAACATGAAAGCGACTATCACGTCGCTTGTAGACAATCCTTGTTTCCTCGAGACGTCGAATCATCTTTATGGCACGTTGCAAAACACTTTCCCACAGTAAAGACTCTGAAGACGAATCGTTGGTGTCAACAGATTTTTTCATCGTAGAAAGGTGTAAAAACTGAAATGGAGAAATACATTTTCAAATAAGTGTGAAATGAAAGAGTTCAGTAAATAGATGTGCCTGTTATGGGCTTAATTTTAGTATCAACAACTAAAACAATGTCCCGAATTGCAGGGAATTGCCAACATGTGATTATACAAAAAAGTACTTGTCTAAATATCCGAAAAACGCAGGGATAAGTAAGGTTGGCAACCTTTGACGAGGGTGACCCGAAGGCACCCTTTTCAATGGCTACTGCACAGAGGTGTAGGGGAGGGTGCTACTCCATTCTCTGGATTGCTCCACTGTACCCTAGATCTTTACTTTATAATGCTGAATATTAAGCAGGGTGACATCAAATACGATTTTTTGAGTCTTTGGTATGACTTGACCTGGGAATGAATTCCGGTCACCTGGACCATTGGCGAACGCTCAACGCATGAGACCAGAGGTAAAATTCTAGTGACGCTACGTTTTGGGCCTTATTCTAAAGTTAACTCAGAGAAAGTGGAATCTACGTCTTGTCTCGTCGAAATCTGGCTAGAAAAGTACTGAACAGGAAGTCCCTGTACCGGTGATTAGTTAAGGATTAGTCCTGCTACAAAAATGGGCCACTAAGAGGAGGTAACTCTTAAGGTATCTTGAACTATTATGTGTAACACTACAGTGACGGTGATACCGATTGTAATTGGCGCGCTCGATACAGTCACCAAAGGATTGGTACTGGGATTTAAAGGAGTGGAAATAAGATGACGAGTTGAGACCATTCAAACAACATTATTGATATTGGCTAGAATACTGAGAAGAGTCCTGGAGACTTGAGGAGATTTGCTATCACTCAGATTCTAGTGGAAAACCATTAGCTAACGCTGATGAGAAGATCTCTAAGATGAGTATAATAATAATAATTTATAACGTGACGATTATATCAATTTTAATTGGTGCGTCCGGAGCAGCCCTCAAAGTATTTAGTAAGTCTAGAAGACTTAGAAAAAAAAGAAAAAAGCAAATAAGTGGATACCATCTAGACTACAGCATTATTGAGATCGGCAAGATTACTGAGAAGTGTCCTGGAGACTTGCTGTCACTTAGACTCCAGTGAAAGACCATCAGCTAACGGTGGCGTGAAAATCTCGCAAAATAATAAAGATAATTTCATTCTACGTAAAAAAAAAACGTTAAAAGACTCCATCTTCTCCACTGACCCTCATATTTGGTCAGCCATTTTTACATGGTAAACTTTCCCGTATTTGGCTATTTTACATATGGATGAGACAAAAATTGGATAGATGAGTTATGTCTCAAAGAGGACGGCATTCTGGCACCGACAAAATTGGGACATAAATCATGGTTCAGTCCCAGTACCATATTTGGACTCCATGTTAATCTTTTGCTGTGGCACTTGACCAAGGAGAAACTTTTTTTTTTATCATTTTTTATTCATCTGTTATTTTTTTATAAGTTTATATTTCGATGCACTTTTAAATTTCAATAAATAAAACTTACGAACTGATCTTTCAAACCAGTATAAAGGGCTCGATCTTCATCGAATGCCTTACAAATATTGAGGTGTTACAGATCAAACTAACCTTTAAAAAAGTCTCTCTCTCTCTCTCTCTCTCTCTCTCTCTCTCTCTCTCATATATATATATATATATATATAGTAAAGTAAGTAAAGTTGGCGCCCTTAGTCGAGGGAGGCGTGAGGGCTCCCTTTTCAATAGCTACTACACCAAGATGAAGGCGAGGGCGCAACTCCATTCACAGGATTACTCTACTTTACCCTTGATTCTCACCTTATAGTGCTGAGTGCTCAGCAAAGCGACATCGAGTATCGTTTTTTGAGTCTTTGGTATGACTCAACCTGGGATTGAACCCTGGACTCCAGAACCATTTGCGAATACTACGTATTAGGCCAATGGCCCCGTATATATATATATATATATATAATATCAAAAGAGGCAGAAACTATCTACCTGGGCTTCAATGGATTAACAGGATAATTCGGACTAAAGAACGGTCCCAGCACCATATTTACTCTTCATGTTAATCTTCTGCTATGGTGCTTGGACCTCTTCAGTCGGGATTATCCAGATGATCCATAAGGTGACACTTCGGCAGATAATTTTTGACACTTAACATATACTCGTTTCGTTCTACTTAATGTATTGATCAGTTTTTTGTATTTGCTTAAGTAACTTTGTCGATGTTTTTTTTTTTCTTTTGTCTAGATAATGCAGTTATGGTTGATAATTTTCAAACAGTACAGATGTGTTTAGTCTTTTTTTTTTTTTTTTAATTGTCTATATTTCTGAGACGAAGCTTAATAATTTCTATCTTGTCTTCATCTTGATTCTTATGTCCACAACGTTTCGGCTCGAGTTCGACGAACACCTGAAGAAGGCTGGAGGACATATCGGCCGAAACGTCGTGGAAATAACAATAAAGATGACGACAATAGTCCGAAAACCCTTTATGGTCTTCTTTTTTTATTGAATTTTTCCCAGATATTGTTACATAGCCATGATATGGCTACGTGAAACGTACATAGAATGTTTATAACATACATACATAGAACATAGGAATCCCGAAGCACGAAAAACACTTACGACTTCTAAGTTCAGGTACGAAACTTTTTATTACCTTTGAGTTTAAAGGTTCTTCGACATAAGGAGGGAGATACACATTCTTTCTATTCTGGTTTTTTTTATCTGCCCTCCATCTCGTGCGGCGCCCGTAGCGCGCAAATTCGTCTGGCCTCTGCGAGCCCCGAAAGCCGAACCTTCTCGTTCGGTGTCTAGTTCTCAACTCAACTAACTGACTTTTTTTCTCCCAAAATCCTCCGCGAGGTTCCGGTGCATGACGTCATTCACATCACCCTATCTGGGATTTTTATTTTGACATCTCTGAATGACACGTCCGCCCCGTGCGCGTTCGTGAACACCTACGTTCATGTTGCACCTAGCTAACCCATGCACTGAGCTGAAAGGTTCTCTGCCTAACTAAACCCAAAGGCATAAAACGAAAGCCCTCGGCCATTATATTACAATATCAGTTTGTATAAGATTTTTTTATCTACAAATTGCATCATCTTTTTCACATCGCCAGAGTTATAGAAATAGGTTCGAAATAAAAAATAAAAGATAAAATAATACATATATATATATATATATATATATATATATATATATATATATATATATATATATATATATCTTTAAGAAAAAAACAAAGACCGGTTAATTTAGGATTATAAATTTATTTCCATCCTGTTTTTCAGTTTCTGGTGTGAACCAAAAACACGAAGAAAAAAATTTATACAGGACTTCTTCAGATCCAATGGATAATTAATTAAAACAGAATAGACACGTGGGGTGGAGGGGGAGGGGGAAGAGATTAAGGAGTTACCTCCTCGTTTTATTGAATTTCCGTTTTATTTTAATTTTCAAATTTCTTCTGTCAGTTATAATTACGGTAATTTAACTTTTTTTATTTATTTGTTTAATTTATTTTCTTTTCATGTTAAGTTCGATGATTAACTTTTAAGAGAAATATTAATGCTTATATTAATTTCGATACCATTTAATTAGCTACCTTTTTTTTTTGCTAGTGTGTATCTTGGATACGTTTTTTTTCCTGGTTTCACTATTTATTTCTATGTTTTTAAATTTCTATAGTTTAAATTTGGTCTTATGTCTACATCTAGCTATTAGTTCACTTCTCTTATTTAATAACTTATCAGGCCACTTATGTGTTAAAATATAGATTTTCTCTTCTAAGCATAAATTGCATCTACCATTTTATATATCAGAAACATGCAACCCAAACTTAACAGAATTAATTTTTAAACCAGTGCTAATGTAATCAAATGTCTTTAGCTATTGAGATGATTTACAGAACAATTTTAAAAGTAAACACTACACACTGCAACAGCCCAGATACTCTTCTTACAAAGTAGTAATGTACATACAAAAGTTCCATCACTTTTGTAATACATGCTCTCCTGATGATGGCCCAAAGTTCGGCTGAAAGTACTAGGGAAATAAACAATCACAGAAGATATATCAATCAATTCCCGCCGAATACTATAAATCAATACGGCAATATGTAAGGATCAACAAGAAAATATATAGACAGAAAATGTCTATAATCATATTTACCCAACCCCTCCGCTCGGGCAGGATATGGCACAAGCTCAATTTTTAAGCGGAGTTTAACAGGTTTGAATTCAGAGTTTTCCTTCTCATAGACTCGTTGCCTAACCAAGGCTGAATAACCTAGCCTGTCCTACTATTTACCCATAGCTGGAGGGAGAATAATTGGATTCATACCTTTCGCAAGGGTATTAGTGCTATGTGAAATGCAATCAGTCTCGTCCAGGATTTGAACTCGTGTCGCCGTGTCCATTTGCCACGACGAATAACCATTACACCACGGGTACCTCCTTAAAATGTCTATTATATTCAACGAATTTTGTGTATATATATATATATATATATATATGTGTGTGTGTGTGTGTGTGTGTGTGTGTGTGTGTGTGCGTGCAGCGTTTTTACTTTTAAGAATGTTTGATTAAATAGGAGAGACACATTGTTTCGGCTTATTCCATATCTGATCCGTTTAAATGTTCGTAAGGGTCGTTTGACATCTGGATGGAATGAATTGAAAAAAAAAAACGCCATGTTTTTTCCAAAAGTATTTATTAATTCTAGATAAATAATAGGCTCCTAATTCTTGATGTTTTGATTAACACAAACAACAATATTTTCACCACCTTCCCATAGAAAAAAATAAAAAAAACGCCATGTTTATAATAGGCTCCTAATTCTTGATGTTTTGATTAACACAAACAACAATATTTTCACCACCTTCCCATAGAAAAAACTAAAAAAAACGCCATGTTTATAATAGGCTCCTAATTCTTGATGTTTTGATTAACACAAACAACAATATTTTCAAAAAAAAATATTTTCAAAAAAAAAAAAACGCCATGTTTTTTCCAAAAGTATTTATTAATTCTAGATAAATAATAGGCTCCTAATTCTTGATGTTTTGATTAACACAAACAACAATATTTTCACCACCTTCCCATACAAAAAACTAAAAAAAACGCCATGTTTATAATAGGCTCCTAATTCTTGATGTTTTGATTAACACAAACAACAATATTTTCACCACCTTCCCATACAAAAAACTAAAAAAAACGCCATGTTTTTTCCAAAAGTATTTATTAATTCTAGATAAATAATAGGCTCCTAATTCTTGATGTTTTGATTAACACAAACAACAATATTTTCACCACCTTCCCATACAAAAAACTAAAAAAAAACGCCATGTTTTTTCCAAAAGTATTTATTAATTCTAGATAAATAATAGGCTCCTAATTCTTGATGTTTTGATTAACACAAACAACAATATTTTCACCACCTTCCCATACAAAAAACTAAAAAAAACGCCATGTTTATAATAGGCTCCTAATTCTTGATGTTTTGATTAACACAAACAACAATATTTTCAAAAAAAAATATTTTCAAAAAAAAAAAAACGCCATGTTTTTTCCAAAAGTATTTATTAATTCTAGATAAATAATAGGCTCCTAATTCTTGATGTTTTGATTAACACAAACAACAATATTTTCACCACCTTCCCATACAAAAAACTAAAAAAAACGCCATGTTTTTTCCAAAAGTATTTATTAATTCTAGATAAATAATAGGCTCCTAATTCTTGATGTTTTGATTAACACAAACAACAATATTTTCACCACCTTCCCATACAAAAAACTAAAAAAAACGCCATGTTTATAATAGGCTCCTAATTCTTGATGTTTTGATTAACACAAACAACAATATTTTCACCACCTTCCCATAGAAAAAACTAAAAAAAACGCCATGTTTTTTCCAAAAGTATTTATTAATTCTAGATAAATAATAGGCTCCTAATTCTTGATGTTTTGATTATTACAAACAACAATATTTTCACCACCTTCCCATACAAAAAACTAAAAAAAACGCCATGTTTTTTCCAAAAGTATTTATTAATTCTAGATAAATAATAGGCTCCTAATTCTTGATGTTTTGATTAACACAAACAACAATATTTTCACCACCTTCCCATAGAAAAAACTAAAAAAAACGCCATGTTTTTTCCAAAAGTATTTATTAATTCTAGATAAATAATAGGCTCCTAATTCTTGATGTTTTGATTAACACAAACAACAATATTTTCACCACCTTCCCATACAAAAACTAAAAAAAAACACTAAATTCCTGGACTCTCAAATATAAAAGCGAAAGTCCCGAACAATATAAAATCATCATTATCATCATCATGTCGTGCCGCTAGCACGAATGTCCCTGACCCTCTCTCGCCACTTCTTCCTATCGTTTATCTCCTCCGGCAGGTCTTCAGAGCTACATCCCGTATCCTCACATAGCTACTGTATGTATGTTCGTGCTGGTCGTCCTTCTTTTGCTCGGTCATATGTGGGGGTCCATAGGAGTAAACTCGTATCTTCCTCCAAAACAATGATCTGCTTTAAATTTAAAAGCATGAAACAAACTCTCATCAACAATGACTTCCTAAACCACATCGTTGACCAACAAAAATGCGTTATTAAAATATCAGCTCTAATTGCAAAGTAAATAATATTACATCAAACGATCTTAAACACATACAATATTTTCGTAACCTGATCGACAAACACTATAAACTCTATGAAACAACTTCAAAAGTCTTAAACGTTTATCTGATTGACTCTAAGAAAAAAATAAAACTAATTTTATATTTTCCAAAATATCATACAACTAACCCCAAAGTCAATGTAACTTCTCCAACCCCCTACCGACGAGTTACCTTAGTACGATCAATGTAGTATACTAATATAAGCATTTACTATGAAAATTTTCCCCAATTAAATGATTACCAACATCAGCTCGACTATAACGATCCTCTCGAGAGGTATAACATTTTCCTAATACGTTACTAGTTTCATTTCTCAACACCTTAAAACAACGCTCGTGTCCCTCCTCCAAATACCGAAAAATTCTAACTGAAAACACTTCCATATTAATCAAAGAAAACAAACAAACAAAAACTCCAAATTTTTCAAGCTCTCAATACAAATATTTACAATTCTTCCTTTAAAAAATCAATTTTGAATGGAGCAGCCGTGTTCCGAAATGCCTTTAACATTTTCCCCGCCAATTCTTCCTTTTACCTCCGGTAAATTTCTTCTCTTACTTAATTGTTCTTCGAAATTGTTCATCCCCCTCCTCATTATATAAATGCAGACGACACATCATTGGTTTGTCATTTCAACGCTCGTTCCACTAAAGAGCGCTTCAGTTAGGTCCGAAATTACTTGGTAAACGTCTGGCGCTTTTCGAAATTGATTCAATCCAGATGGCAAACCACTTATACGAACACTTTAATGGATCAATTCTAAAATAGGCAGGAGGAGAGTGCTTGTCCTATTAAATATGATCTATCAATATATATATATATATATATATATATATATATATTCTATATAATGTGGTACCTTCAATAAGTTTCCAGACTTTTTTTGTACATGCATTTAAAATTATTGTAGACTCTTGAAAATTCAGTATGTTATTGCTATGCATCTTATGAGATGACTGACCAATTTTTATGATTTCAGATTCAAATGAACAGCTACAGCAGCAATTGGAATACACCCTACTAAAGCCTGATTGTCACAGCTGGTGAACTTCAAAAATGCAATCTGGACGTGAGGACACTTTAGAAGAACAATATGCAAGAAAATTCTGTTTTAAACTTGGAAAAAATGCCACAGAAACGTATGGAATGCTTCAGACTGCTTTTCGACCATGTTGCATGAATCGAGCGTCAGTTTTTAAGTGGCATAAGAGATTCAAGGAAGGCATGGAGTCTGTGAAGGATGATGAGAGGTGTGGGAGGAGTAAGGAAGTCAATCCACCAGAGTTGATTGGCCAAAGAATTAGGGTTAGGGATAAGGTTACTATGTTGAAGTTTTAAGGGAGTTTAAGAAGAGATTCTGTTGGAAGAGGCCAGCACTCTTCAAATCGGGCATGTGGCATTTCCTCCAGAACAATGCACCAGTCCACAACTCCATCCTTGTCACAGATTATTTGACCAAGATGAGCATCAAGACAGTTCGTCCCCCTCCCTATAGTCCAGACCTTGCTCCCTGTGACTTTTGGTTCCAGAAGTTGTTCGAACTGTACCACAAGTGCATTGCAGCTGGAGGAGATTACTTCGAAGCAGACTAGAGTTTCATGTGTCTACTATTAATAAAAATGCCCTTACGAAAAAAGTCTGGAAACGTATGTAATGATACTCGTATATATATATATATATAAAAGTATTTTATAATTTGCTTGAAGCATGGCATAAATTATTTTATTTTATTTCATCGTATCTATTTTGAAGACTATTGAAATGCAAAAAAAAAAAAAATTTATTATCATAGACTTTTATAATAAGTTATGGATGATAACGACTACCAGTTGTCAAAATTTCAGCTTTTCACAGTTGTTATTTCAAACAAATACTAGGTTTTAAAATTTTGTCCCTTAGTTTTGGACGCTACTGTATATATATGTATCACACACGAACATATATATGTGTGTGCGCGCGATTGTTATAATGCTCGGGAAATATCCACAAGCACAATCCTTAATGTTTTATGGAATTTCCCGGGTCGATGAAGGGTGCATAGTCGTGCTAATTTCATCTTAAAATACCCTAAAACTACTCGGAGATAGTTACATCTATACATGAATAAAATAAAGAGAATTTTAAAAATTTAACCCTGACCCCACTAAAGGCATAGCATTTTTTCCCTTTATCTAGACCTTCAGTTGGGGCTCTTTATTCGATACGTTTTAACTTAATCTATTATCAACATCAAGATAGCGTTATCTTGGGGTCAACCATTTGACTCCCCGACCGGTTTGTTAGTGTGACTCAGGGAATCGTGCTTTACTTCACATTTAAAACACTTGGTTTCACCTACTTATTTAAATCTCTCTCTCTCTCTCTCACTCACTCTCTCTCTCCCTCTCGCTATCTATCTTTCTTTCTTTATTTCTTACTTTCTTTCTCTCTCTCTCTCTCTCTATCATTCTTTCTCTCTCTTCCTTCCTTTCTTTCTCTCTCTATCACTCTCTCTCTCTCTATCTATCTATATCTTTCTCTCTCTCTCATTCTCTCCCTTTCTTTATCTATCTATCTATCTATCTATCTCTATCTCCCTCTCTCTATCTATCTATCTGTCTATCTTTCTTTCTTTCTTTTTCTCTCTCTCTAACACTCTTTCTCTCTCTGTCTATCACTCTCTCTTTCTCTCTTTCTCTATCTATCTTTCTTTCTCTCTCTTTCTTTCTTTATCTATCTATCTATATATATATATATATATATATATATATATATATATATATCTCGTTCCCCGACTATCTATCTATCTATCTATCTATCTATCCTATTCTGTCTTTTTCCCTTTTCTCTTTCTTTATCTATCTATCTATCTATCTATCCTATTCTCTCTCTTCTCCCTCTCTCTCTCTCTCTTTCTTTATCTATCTATCTATCTATCTATCTATCCCAGTTTGTTACTATCAGCCTTTCCAATTCTGTTCATAATATCTATCTTTCTATCTATGTATCTATCAACTATATTCATATCCTTCTATTTATCTATATTCAACCTATCTAACTCTGTTTATCTATCTATCTATCTATCTATCTGAAACGAATCAATTGAAATGAAATTAATTTCAATGAGAATCTTTACGCACAGGTAAATGATTATCATTTAGACGTTTACACTAAAAATATCTAACGTGAAGCACAGCTAAACGATAAGATATGGGCAAGGTTTCTTTCTTTTATGGCACATCAACTCTCGAAGCTTATTCAGTGCCAAAGATAGTCCTGACAAAAGAACACTAGTGGTATTTTTTAACTTATATATATTTACCAACGCCTCCGCTCGGGCAGGATATGACACAAGGTCAATTTTCAAGCGGAGTTTAACAGGTTTGAATTCAGAGTTTTCCTTCTCTAAGACTAGTTGCCTCGCCAAGGCTGAAGAACCTAGTCTGTCCTACTATTTACCCGTAGCTGGAGGGAGAATATTTGGATTCATACCTTTCCCAAGAGTATTAATGCTATGTGAAATGCAATCAGTTTCGTCCAGGATTTGAACTCGTGTCGTCGTATCCATTTCCTCCGACGATAACCATTACACCACGGGCACTTCCTATAACCCTCCACTCGGGCAGGATTTGACACAAGGTCAATTTTTAAGCGGAGTTTAACAGGTTTGAATTCAGAGTTTTCCTTCTCCTAGACTAGTTGCCTCACCACGGGCACCTCCTTTAACATAGCAGAGAGGATAAGAGGTGTCATGCACTTCCTGTGGTATTAGTCTGAAAGTGATTATAACACAGATCCAGGATTTCAAAATCGCTTACGTCTGTTGTATATTGACCTACGACTAGGCCAGGCTGTCAAAATAGGAAATGCACCTTTGTAAATAACAGGTGCATCCTGTCAATAAGGATATTATAACCTTGACCGTGGATGGGTTGAATGAGTGCAATTTTTGACGCCCTCTAGAAGGTGGGCGTTGAACTACTATATAACTCGGTGAAGACAGGAAGTAAGTTAGTTTGGAGACCAGACCAGTTGGAGAAAGATGTGGTAGAGAAAAGCAGCACCCAGAGATGCTGCCCCCCTCCGTTGAGTAGCCCAGGAGATCGGGAAAGAAACGTGCTTATGGCCAATAGTGAAGGGGTCAATATGTTGCAGTCCTGTTCGGTCTCCAACTCCCTCTCACACACTACCCTTTCAAATAAAGTGAGAGGTATATTTTTCTAGGATCTGTGTCACTCGTCTTCATTGCGCCTCGCGTCTTTATTGTGTCTCGTTATGATTCTGCATGCATATGTAGATGTATATGTATTATGTGTTTGTATAGTTAGTCATGGTCATGGCTATACAACACTTCGATGTCGGTGTCCAACACGTTTGCCACTACACTTGGGGAACTCCTCACTCAAGCCAGTGAGTAATGTAATGGTTGGCAAATTAGCTATGTACAAAACTAACGTAAACATATACATTAAGTTTGGTTTGGTTTTATGGCACATCATTCATTATAGGTTATTTAATGCCAAATCCATTTTTATACATATAAACAGATTTTATTTCAAATTAATTAAGTTTAGTATCAGTACACAATTTTAATGCAAAAAAACTGTTCTATTTCAAGCAATTCAGTTTAGCATAAGCACACAGTTTAGTTCTATTTGACTCATAGATAGGACCCTATCAGGTGCTACCAGAGTGCAATGGCAATGGAGGGATACTCCGCATTCCACAAAGCTCCAGCATTGCTAAAAACTCACCATCAGATTGCTTAGTGTCATATCCAGTACACTTGTTGGGGGAGTCTTACCCTTCTGCAGAGAAGCAGTTGGTCTATTCTACACCCCCCCAAACCGAATGGGCAACTAAAAATATACCAATCTTTGTATGTACCCACAGGAGGGAGACTTCGTGGCGTAATAGACTGTAGCCTCGAAGTGAGCCAATTCAAACTCTTGTCACACTATAACGTTCACTTTGGTACTTATAACTTAGGGACAGGTTTAGACCCCAAATCCATCCAGCTATGGGTTGAGTAGTATCGTTACTGTCCTTCTGCAATAATGGCTTTGGCAGACGAAGAACGATATGCCATTAAACAAAGAAACGAAACAAAAGCTATTTATCCAAGAGAAGGACGCGCGACAAAGTCAAATTTTACAGCAGCTTGAACTGTCTACAAACGAATGTTTTCTGAGTAAAAAGAAGTTAAAATAGTTTAAGTAGATATCGGTAAAAAATTTTAAATGTGAAGATTCAAAATCAAAAGACAGTTAATCTTTTTTTAATTGTATTTTTTTTGGCTATTCTAAAATAATACTTGTGTATACTGTAAACGTCCTTGAAGATGTGAAAACGCCTCGAGTATATTATTCCATGAAACTAAAAAAAAAAAAAAAAACAGGAACTATTTATGCAATAAAGTAATTGTAATTTTATAACAAATAAATCGTTTTGTTGTCTTTTCAATAATACAAAAATATACAATAACAACATATACAATACTTAATACACATATTGTTTTAATTCCAGGGGTTGCAGGTTCAATCCTAAGTAGAGGTAAATAGCAAGGAATATTTATTCAAGCTTAACACTTGTATCCAGTCATAGTTAATGGAATTAGAAAAATCTACTCCCGTGGATTAAATAAAGTGTTCAGTTCGAGGTTCTGTATGGGCTCCCTGGTTCGACATGAAATACCTGAAGAAGGTCGAAGGACATATCGGTTAAAACGTTGTGCGTACAACAATGAAGATAAAGACAATAGTCCGAATATGCTACGTGATAAAAATGCTAAAATTAGGTTCAATTTAGACGCAATAAATTCCAGAAAGTTAGTACGTCTCATACAGGAGATTTTTTTTTTTACAGAATTTCGTAGTCCAAAATTAGAGGTGCCTGATATATAGAAATAATTAACCTACAATCCGGTCACTCTGAATTTCATGCTGGCTACCCAGCATATATATATATATATATATATATATATATATATATATATCATGATCATGTCGTGTCGCTAGCAGTAACAACGGTAAAACTTGGAATCAAAAATGCCTATATGAGCAGTATATATATATATATATATATATATATATATATTTACCAACGCCTCCGCTCGGGCAGGATATGACACAAGATCAGTTTTTAAGCTGAGTTTAACAGGTTTGAATTCAGAGTTTTCCTTCTCCTAGACTAGTTGCCTAACCAAGGCTGAATAACCTAGTCTGCCCTACTATTTACCCATAGCTGGAGGGAGAATAATTGGATTCATACTTTTCCCAAGGGTATTGGTGCTATGTGAAATGCAATCAGTCTCGTCCAGGATTTGAATTCGTGTCGCTGTGTCCATTTCCTACGACGATAACCATTACACCACGGGCACCTCCATATATATATATATATATATATATATATATATATATATCATGATCATGTCGTGTCGCTTGTACTGATTTCCCCGACTCGCACTCACCATTCGTCTCTATCATTCATCACTTCCGGCAGGCCATCTACACTACATCATGTGTCCGTACAGAGCTGTTGTTGATCCTATTTACCAACCCCTCCGCTCGGGCAGGATATGACACAAGGTCAAATTTTAAGCGGAGTTTAACAGGTTTTGATTCAGATTTTTCCTTCTCCTAGACTAGTTGCCTAACCAAGGCTGAAGAACCTAGTCTGCCCTACTATTTACCCATAGCTGGAGGGAGATAAGGGGGTTCATACCTTTCCCAAGGGTATTTGCCCGAAAGTGAACGTAATAACGCGACTGGAGTACGAACTCGCGTACTACGATTCCGCAGCCCATCGCTTTAACCAGTACACCACGAGGACACCCCCTGTTGTTGATAGATTCTAATTGCACGTCCGTATGGAGGTGCCCGTGGTGTAATGTTATCTAATGCCAAATTATCTTTATACATATATATCAAATATATATGATCTGGAAATGATTAGTTTGAAAATAAGATGTAAAACATTTGGCATTAAATAACCTACAATGGTTGATATGCCATAGAATCCAACTAAACCAAATCCTATATATTTAATATATATATTAAGAAGATTTGGCATTAAATGACCAACAATGGTTGATATTTTATAAAACCCAACCAAACCAAATCATATATATTTAATATATATGTATAAAGAAGATTTGGCATTAAATAACATACAATGGTTGATACGTCATTAAAGCCAACTAAATCAATTCATATATATTTGATATATATGTATAAAGAAGATTTGGTATTAAATAACATACAATGGTTGATACGTCATTAAAGCCAACTAAATCAATTCATATATATTTGATATATATGTATAAAGAAGATTTGGCATTAAATAACATACAATGGTTGATACGTCATTAAAGCCTACTAAATCAATTCATATATATTTGATATATATGTATAAAGAAGATTTGGCATTAAATAACATACAATGGATGATACGTCATTAAAGCCAACTAAATCAATTCATATATATTTAATATATATGTATAAAGAAGATTTGGTATTAAATAACATACAATGGTTGATACGTCATTAAAGCCAACTAAATCAATTCATATATATTTGATATATATGTATAAAGAAGATTTGGCATTAAATAACATACAATGGTTGATACGTCATTAAAGCCAACTAAATCAATTCATATATATTTGATATATATGTATAAAGAAGATTTGGCATTAAATAACATACAATGGTTGATACGTCATTAAAGCCAACTAAATCAATTCATATATATTTGATATATATGTATAAAGAAGATTTGGCATTAAATAACATACAATGGTTGATACGTCATTAAAGCCAACTAAATCAATTCATATATATTTGATATATATGTATAAAGAAGATTTGGCATTAAATAACATACAATGGTTGATACGTCATTAAAGCCAACTAAATCAATTCATATATATTTGATATATATGTATAAAGAAGATTTGGCATTAAATAACATACAATGGTTGATACGTCATTAAAGCCAACTAAATCAATTCATATATATTTGATATATATGTATAAAGAAGATTTGGCATTAAATAACATACAATGGTTGATACGTCATTAAAGCCAACTAAATCAATTCATATATATTTAATATATATGTATAAAGAAGATTTGGCATTAAATAACATACAATGGTTGATACGTCATTAAAGCCAACTAAATCAATTCATATATATTTGATATATATGTATAAAGAAGATTTGGCATTAAATAACATACAATGGATGATATGTCATTAAAGCCAACTAAATCAATTCATATATATTTGATATATATGTATAAAGAAGATTTGGCATTAAATAACATACAATGGTTGATACGTCATTAAAGCCAACTAAATCAATTCATATATATTTAATATGTATGTATAAAGAGTATTTGGCATTAAATAACCTAGAAGGATTTATATCCCATAAAACCCAACCAACCAAACAAGTGTCTGATATTAAATTTTATTTTTAAATGAGTTAGAGCTTAGTTGTATGCACAAAATTAAATGGTTTCATGTATTCCTATCTAACTCTAATAATTTTTTTCAAAACAAACCATTCATTTGTGCAGGGTGAAATCGTGAAGAAAAGATGGAGTTTTATCCGGAATTATTTTTTTTAAAAAAGATGGTTCTATATAAACTTTTTTTTTTTATCTATTCCCCTCTTGCCACAGCTGGTTTCTCTGTACAGGTGTGCCGACAGGTGAGAATTCTTTTTCAGTCCAGCAGGTGTAACTACATGTGCTTGGATAGAAATGCGACTGACCGCAGGAGGAACAATAGCAAAGAATCGGACACAGAAGACAGCCTGGGAAATCCATGCCTCAATGTCACATTAGCGTTTGGCATTTCCTTTTATCTCAGAACTTAGTAGAAAACGACCGGAAGTAATATTAGTCAGCCATTACACAAGGCTGCGCGGCTAAGTCCCACGTCATTTTTGGAGATGTACGTTTCCGGTTTGAAGTCCCACTCATTTTCATCCGATGGGAAAAACAAGTAGGCTTCTTTTCTTTTTTTTTTTTTTTTTTTGATTAACGCAATCGTAAATTTATTTCTTAATCAATTAACAAGAATAATAGTAACCGCTACTAATTCAATAAATTATGATCGGTCACAAATCAAATTATTAATCACTAATTCAATAATCAATCACAAATCCAATATTCATTGAAAACACTTTATTTTTAATTGGAGGGTGTCCTCGGGGTGTAATGGTTAAAGCAATGGACTGCAGAATCGTAATAAGTGAGTTCGTACTCCAGTCGCGCTATTACATTCACTTTCGGGCAAATACTCTTGAGAAAGGTATGAAACCCCCTTATCCTCCCAGCTATGGGCTAAATAGTACCACTACTGTTCTTCTAGGAGAATGGCTTTGGCATTAAATAACCTACAAAGGTTGATATGCCATTAAGCAAAGAAACCAAACCAAACCTAACCAAATCAACGTTCACTTTCGGGCAAATACCCTTGAAAAAGGTATGAACCCCATTACCCTCCCTGCTATGGGTTAAATTGTACCATGACTGTTCTTTTAGAAAATTGGCTTTGCCATTAAATTACTTACAAAGTTTGATATGCCATTAAACAAAGAAACCAAACCAAACCAAATCAACATTCGCTTTCGGGCAAAATACCCTTGAGAAAGGTATGAAACCCACTTATCCTCCCAGCTATGGGTTAAATAGTACCACGACTGTTCTTCTAGAAGAATGACTTTGGCATTAAATAACATACAAAGGTTGATGAGCCATTAAGCAAAGAAACCAAACGTTCACTTTCGGGCAAAATACCCTTGAGAAAGTTATGAACCCCCTTATCCTTCAAGCTATAGGTTAAATAGTACCACTACTGTTGGTTCAGCCATGGGTTAAATAGTACCACTACTGTTTTTCCAGGAGAATGGCTTTGGCATTAAATAACTTACAAAGTTTGATATGCCATTAAATAAAAAAAACTAAACTAAACTAATTATTAATACACTTTCTCTGACTGCATCCTTCGAAGCGGGTTAAGGACCCTAAAAAAAGACGTCATCGTATGACACTGATCTGCATTTGATGGTGAAGCTTCAATTTAGGAAATATAAAATGTAGAAAGTATCCTTCATTACCATTACTCCCAGGTCCACTTTGATTCGAAGTGGTAGTATCAGTTAGAGACCTATTTTTGTATCAAATCTATCTGTTTGGAAATCATTCATATTGGATACCACTGTATGCCAAAAATGTTAACTCCACAAAAAATGGTAGCCCAGTCGACTGAGACTGTAGAATACACGGAATGCATCTCTGTAGAGTGGTATTGCTCCCCCAACGAGTATCCTGTTTATGACTCCTGTATTGGTAAAGCTTTGGGGAATGTGGAGTAATCCCTCATTGACATTGCCCCCGGTGCATTTTAGCCTGGGGTGTTAGCACCGAATAGGATCCTATCTATGGGTCAAATAGATTATATAGATGGGATGTGTCGTTATCATCATCATCATATCGTGCTGGCAGCACGGATATCCCTGACCCTCTCTCGCCACTCCTCCCTATCGTTCATCGCCCTAGGCAGGTCTTCAGGGCAACAACCTGTATCCTCACATAGCTGCTGAATGTACGTTCGTGCTGGTCGTCCTGCTTTTGCGCGGCCATGTGTGGGGATCCATAAGAGTACATCTCTTATGAGTTCATCTCTGCTTCTCCAGCAATGTCCTGCATGTCTGGTTCGCCTAACTTGAATAGTTTTCGTGATAGGGGGCAGGTGGCCGTACAGTTGGTGTCTTGTGGGGTGTTGCTGCCAGGACTTGTTCAGGATTGCACGCAGCATTCTTGTGTAATTGCCATCTAGTTTCTTCTCCAGCCGTTTTGTTAGCGTCCATGTAGTGCATCCATATAGCAGTATCGATGTGACCGCTGCCTGTAAGAAACTGCGTTTCTTCGACTCCATTCACAGAGGAAAGATGGAACAAATCCTACTAGCGTACGGCATACCTAAAGAAACCGTAGCGGCAATAACGATTCTCTATAGAAACACTAAAGTAAAAGTACGATCACCAGATGGAGACACAGAATACTTCGACATTGTAGCAGGAGTACTACAAGGGGACACGCTGGCTCCGTACCTCTTTATCATTTGTCTAGACTACGTACTTAGAACATCGATTGACAAAATCAAAGAGAATGGCTTCGAACTGACGAAGAAAAGAAGCAGAAGATACCCCGCAACAACAATTACCGACGCCGACTACGCCGATGACATAGCGATACTGGCAAATACACCTGACCAAGCCGAAACATTACTGCATAGTTTGGAACGAGCAGCAGCAAGCATAGGCCTCCATGTTAATGCACACAAAACGGAATATATGTGCTATAACCAAACGGGGGACATCTCCACTCTAAAAGGAACCCCTCTTAAACTAGTAGACAAATTCACGTACCTAGGAAGCAGCGTCGAATCAACCGAAAAGGACATCGAAACGAGGTTAACGAAAGCATGGACAGCTATCAATAGGCTATCGACTATATGTGTCGTTATAATATAGATTTATGTTGGTTAGGTTAGAATTTTATGGCATATCAACCTTTGCTGGTTATTAAATGCCAAATTCTACATATACATACATATTAGATATATGATTTGCAAACACATTCTGTAGATAACATTTTTATCTGGGCTCATTTCAAATGGACAAAAGCATTTCAATCAATCATGCAGATTTAAATGGATATACTAAGATGATTTGTGAGCAAATAGTCTGTAAGTACGAGGTGCATACGATAAGTTTCCAGATTTTTTTCGAATGGGCATTTAGAATTATCGTAGACTCTTGAGAATTCAGTATGTTATTGCTATACATCTTATGAGATGACTGACCAATTTTTATTATTTCAGCTTCAAATGAACAGCTACAGCAGCAATTGGAATACACCCTACCAAAGCCTGATTGTCACAGCTGGTGAATTTCAAAAATGCAATCTGACACTTTAGAAGAACGATATGCAATAAAATTCTGTTTTAAACTTGGAAAAAATGCCACAGAAACCTATGGTATGCTTCAGATTGCTTTTGGAGCATCTTGCATGAATCGAGCATCAGTTTTTGAGCTGCATAAGAGATTCAAGGAAGGCAGGGAGTGTGTGATGGATGATGAGAGGTGTGGGAGGAGTTAGGATGTCAATAGACCAGAGTTGATTGGTCAAAGGTTTAGGGATAAGGTTACTATGTTGAGGTTTTAAGGGAGTTCAGGAAGAGATTCCGTCGGAAGAGGCCAGCACTCTTCAAATTGGGTCAGTGGCATTTCTACCAGGACAATATACCAGTCCACAACTCCATCCTTATCACAGACTATTTGAGCAAAGACAGTTCCTCACCCTCCCTATGGTTCAGACCTTGCTATCTGTGATTTTTGGTTATTCCCTAAGCTCAAAGGCTGTCGTTATGAGACAATTGAGGAGATGAAAGAGGCTGTGACGAAGGTTATTGACACACTCACACAAGAGTACTCCCATGGGGCCTTCCAGAAATTGTTGGAACGGTACAACAAGTGTATTTCAGCCGGAAGAGATTACTTCGAAGGGGACAAGAGTTTCATGTGTGTACTATCAATAAAAGTGCCAATACGAAAAAAGTCTGGAAACTTATCGTATGCCCCTCGTAATTTCATATTTAAATGAGTTACAACTAGTTTGTTTACACACAAGCATTGCTTTTATTTCTACACAAATGATTTCAATGATTGTTATATAAATCTTATAATTCTATTCAATATCAATCATTTGTTTACAGACAATGAAGTGGTTACAAGTATTGCTATATAACACTAAATTTTCTATTCAACATTATTCATTCATTTGTACACAGTTAAATAGTTCTAAATATTGCTGTGTATCACTAACAATGCAATTAAACATCAGTCATTTATTTACACACATTCAAATGATGAAAATATTTTATATCAACAAAGTTAAATAGTTCCAAGTATTGCTTTGTATCACTAACAATTCGATTAAACATCAGTCATTTGTTTATGCACAGTTAAATAGTCAAACAATTCTATTTCTTATAATTTAATTTAGCATAACTCCTTTGTTTGCACACAGCTTAAATGTCAAACAATTCTCTTTGATCCATCGATAGAACCTTATCAGGCGCTTCCATTGCGGGCCAGAGTGGAACTGGGAGCGTTGGCAGTGATGGAGTACTCCATATTACTGGAACCTCACCGTCAGATACAGTTTAGGGTCATATCCAGGATACTCGTTGAAGTGGGGGTCTTACTCCTCTGCAGAGATGAAGTCGGTGTATTCTACTGCCCTAGCCGACTGGGTGTATTAGATAGAGTATTTAAACCATGAGATACTATTTACCAACCCCTCCGCTCGGGCAGGATATGACACAAGGTCAATTTTTAAGCGGAGTTTAACAGGTTTGAATTCAGAGTTTTCCTTCTCCTCGACTAGTTGCCTCACCAAGGCTGAAGAACCTCGTCTGTCCTACTATTTACCCAAACCATGAGATGCATGATGTTCGTGAGAAAAAGACAAAGATGACAAAAAGAATTAATTTCAACACGTTAGTGCTACTGTATGGTCGCACTACTTTGTCTCTCAAGGAACGCTTGGAAACAAATCTTGATTGGAACTACCAGAGGACGATGCATACTGTTTTCGACAATTCCTGGCGGCAGGATACTACAAAAAAACTGTAGGGCCGATTTCCTCCGAACTTATGAACCATCGAAGTAAGACGAACAAGACATATTGGCAACTGCTAGTGAAGCAAGAATAAACTCATTACTGACGTTCTCGTATGGACTAATACACATGGACACACCAATGTTGGCTGACTGACACCAACAAGGCCTGCCGACGGCATAGATGCCTTTAACTATTTCTCCCCGTCTGTCCATATCAAGCATCGCTCTTATCAAGTCCTCTAGATAGCATCCAGTGCCCACACAGAGATGATGAATGTATGTATGAATGCATTCATCAGCTCTGTGTGGACAATGGATGCCATCTACAGGACTTGCCGAGAGTGATGGTCGATAGGGACAAATGGAGAGAGACAGTCAAAAGAATCTATGCTTTCGGCACGCCCTAATGATGAGGATAAGAGTGATAAATTCCAATACAGCTCAATGGCTGAAAGTGAGACCCGTACTACCCGTCAAAATTAATATGCTGCCATACAAACCTGTAAGAAAATGAACGAGTACAAAAACTTCGATGTGAATAAAAGAGAAAAAAAAAAAAAAACGAAAAATCAGTTCCTAATTAAATTTCAGATAAACATTGATTACCGGTGTTCAATCCCAGGTCGTCATACCACAGACTAAAAAAATTGTTCTTGATGCCGCCTTGCTTAATACTCACCATTATGAGGTAAGGTAAAGGATCAAGGGTAAAGTAGAGCAATCCAAGGAATGGTGTAGTAGCTATTGAAAAGGGAGCCTTCGGAGCTCCCTCGATTAAGGTCGCCAGTTATTGATTACATAAATGATTCCACGGTGGACTGTGGATAACTTTTAAAGATTCTGATTTAAACGCAAATTTTCGTCAAAATAATCTTTGAAAATGCAAGAGGCTTATATGAAAGTCTAACCTACTTGCTAAAATAAAACAGGATTTCTTCCAAGCTGTCTGTGTAAATACTACCGTATGCGTGCACCACAAGAACGCTGACATAACGCATTGAGAAAAAAAAACTAGATGGGAACTACAAAAGAATGCTATTTTGAACAAAACCTGGAAGCAACACCTCACGAAACAATAGCTGGAGAGACACTTATCTCCCATCTTCAAACCATCTAAGACATGCCGGTCACTGCTGGAGAAGGAAAGACTAACCTATGTTAGTCGACCAGCAAGAACTTAGTTACATCAGCTCTGACACTCGGTGTAGTTTAGTAGACCAGCTGGAGGTGATGGATGATAGGGACGGATGGAGAGAGAGTCAGGGAAATCCGTGCTGTCAGTGCAACTTGTTGATAGATTACATTTCTTCATTACCATCTTATTTACAGCATCAAATTTTTGCAATATTTCAAATCATGTAACTATACGTAAGTAAAGTTGGCGACCTTAGCCGAGGATGACACGAAGGCTTCCTTTTCAATAGCTACTACACTGAGGTGTTGGGGAAAGTGCTCCTCTATTCCTTGGATTGCTCCACTTTACCCTTGATCTTTACCTTATAATGCAGAATGTTAAGCAAGGCGTAATCAAGTACCATTTTTTTGAGTCTTTGGTATGACTCGTCCTGGAATTGAACCCCAGTCTCCCAGACCATTGGCGAACACTCAACTCATTAAGCCAATGACCCGGTGTAATAATTCTCTATTCATAACCTATCGAGGTTATTTTAAGTACATTTTTCTGATTAATCTATCTTACCGAGTGAAAACAGTTTGCTTGTCTGTCTTCTGCAGTTAACAAAATGGTTTGAAGTAGTGCAGTGATTGTTATATATTGACTCTCGAACGAGCCGTCAATCAAGAGATGCACCTGTGTAAATAAGCGGAAGAACAGCGGAAGCAGGTGTACGTATAACCAGGTGCCACAGACGGCTTGGGTCAGTTCCAGTTGGAGTTGGAGTCGGAGTCTGCTGAAGAACAAGATGCCACCGAGAGAATCAGCTTGCAGATTGAGGGCTTGCGGCCCTCAGTGACCCACAGTTGAGCAACCCAGCCAAGATTAGAAAGAAGTACTGCTGGGTCAATATGTAGCAGTCTATCCCCGTCTCCAACTCACCTCTCACACACAACCAATATCAACCCTTTCGAGAATAAAATGTGAGAGATATATTTTTATAAAGAAGTGTGTTCGTTCGTTCATTGAAGTCGTCATTATGTTTGATTTTGTTTCGCATATATTTGTATATATATATATATATAGGTATACTCGTAGTATACAACAAGATCTCAAATACACGACTTTCCAATTACTTTTCTATGCCACGTGGAGGGACAGTTTTCGGGACTAATATTTTCTGAAGACTTGCTGATTTTTCCCTCGCCCTTGACCATGTTTGGCTTAGTCAGCTGGGGCTATAGAATAAACTGACTGCTTTCTGCAGAGGGTAAGACTCACCCACGAGTTTCCTGTTTACGACACTAAACAATCTGATGGTGAGACTTCAGTAATGCAGGAGTTTTCGGGAATGCGGAGTACCCCTTTATTGCTATCACTCCCAGGTCCACCTTTAGCCGGATGGTAGCACCTGATAGGGTCCTATCTTTGGGTTAAATAGAACTAAACAGTGTACATATGCTAAACTTAATTGTTTTAAATAAATCTGTTTTTGACATTAAAACTGCGCACTTATGTTAAACTGAATTGTTTGAAATAGAACTGCGTTCTCATGCTAAATTGAATTGTTTGAAGAAGAACTGTTTATATATATATAAAAATAAATGGATTTAGCATTAGATAGCGTGCAAGGGTTAATATGCCATAAAACCCAACTAAACCAAATCCTGTATATTTGATATATATGTATAAAGAGAATTTGGCATTATATAACCTACAAGGGTTGATATACCATAAAACCCAACTAAACCAAATCCTGTATATTTAATATATATGCATAAAGAGGATTTGGCATTAAATAACCTACAATGGTTGATATGCCATAAAACCCAACTAAACCAAATTATATATATTTAATATATATGTATAAAGAGGATTTGGCATTAAATAACCTACAATGGTTGATATGCCATAAAACCCGACTAAAAAAAACCGAGCCATGTTTCCCAATAGAGAAAACTAAAACAAAAATGTACATTTTCTTTTTTAAGTAGAGAAATTTTATTGTCAATTGAATTACCATGACCAGACAATTTGGCGAACAATTGCGCGTGCCATGCGCAAACACTGGACCACAGTGGTCGCTGGTTCGATGTCCAGAGGGGGAGATCACAGTATACACTGCTGATGAGGGGCTATATAAGGTCGAAATAGCTGTTCAGTGTTTCAGTGTGTCGTGCGCAAGTGTTCGCCGGATTTTCTGGGAATTCAGTTCACTAAAACTTTTTTTTTTTTTTGATATTTCAGTCACTTTCAGTTTAATATAGATCTGCTTCGACGGCTTTTTTGCTTCTGGTTCTGTTCGGTCCAATTTTGGGTGAAAGAACGATCAATAACAAGTACAGGATCAGACCTTCGGGTCTAGCGAAGCTTTGACCAGCAAGGTCACCTCGCATACGTGCTGGGAGACTTGGCAAAGGCTAGTATAGTTCACATTGCACTGAATGATCCTATGACCAGCACTGTCCAGTAGTGCACGAGTCTCTCTCCCTCCCTAACCCCCACTACCTGAAGTGACCTTGTGTTAAATCCGGCCTGGTGGGAGGCAAGACAAATACCGCGTTCACTTCAAAATCAAAAGCTGAAAATAAATAATCCAATTTTATACACTTAAAAAATTCTTATAAAGATCGTTAGTGACATCTACACCGGCTTATATCAAAGTCGTGGAAGTGACGGAGTGATTGATATAGAAAATTAACTCACACAGCAGAACAAAATAAACTGATTTTTTTTTAACTCGGCCAACACTGGTGTGTCCGTGCGAAGGAGTCCATTCAAGAACGTCGCTTATGAGTTCGTCCTTTCTTCTCCGTCAGTATATCTTGTTCATCTTACTTGGATGGTTTGTGAGATCGGAGGCTAGTGGCCGTAAAGTGACAGATAGTGTTTGAAAATATTCTTTGTAAATTTTTTAATTGTCGACAAAGATTGTTAAAAAGACTTTGTTTCGAAAAAAAGTTATAAATAAAACTTAAACTTAAAAATAAAATAATTAAATGGCATTATCTGAAATAATATCAACAAAAAAACCTTTTAAGCCATAGTCGCTTTAGAGCCACACAGTTTTTTTTTAAAAACCAATACTAATTCCATGTTTATTTATTTGCTAGTGTCGAATATGAATTTCATAAGTGGCCTACTAGGTCGCGTGTTGGCCTGTGGTTAAGAAGACCAGAGGTTCAATCCCAGCCCGTGTAATACCAAAGACGCAATATATATTTGGTACTTCTTTGGTTATCACTCACCATTCAGAGTAACATATCAAGGGCAAAATGTAGAAAGAAAAAGAGCCCTTCCCTTATACCTGGGTGTAGTAGCAACTGAAAAGGGAGCTTTCGGGTCGCCATCGACTGAGGTCCTCAACTTTATTTTACATTTGATAAATTTCTTTTCTATGTTGATTTATATTTCATAGAAGTAATCAAATGGTTTCTTTGCTTAATGGCATATCAATTTTCCTGGGTTATTTAAAGCCAAAGCCGTCATTATAGAAAAACCGTTGTGGTACAATTTCAACCTCTAGGTGAGTGGATACAGATCGTACCCAATGGGATCAGCTTGTAAGTGAATGTAATAGCGAGATTGGAATCCGAAATCGCTTACTATGAAGTCACAGTTCAGCACGTTTACCATAACGTCCAAAATCGTTTGTTGTGAGAATTTTATCGGTAACCCGCATTTTAAAATGAACATTTTATAAAATAATAATACAACAGCAAAACGATAAAAAGGCCCTTACTTTGATTTCTAGCAAGGAAAATTTTCTACTACAAGGTGTCTGCTTTATACGGTTAAACAAAATGGCAAAGTTTTTTTTTCTAATCATCATCATCATCATAATCAAGGCGTGCTGACGGCTCGATTTTCCCTTCTCTCTCTCTCTCTCTCTCTCTCTCTCTCTCTCTCTCTAACAGTCCCAATTGGCCATCGATCTTATCTATTCCTCTAGACGGCACAGTGTTCCCACCGAGTTGATAAATGTAAGCCTTTGCTTCTCGGCAAAAACTAGTGTGTCCACGTGTAGGAGTCCATATAGAGAACGTCACTTATGAGTTCATGCTTATTTCACCAGCAGACTCCAGCATGTCGTGTTCGTCTTACTTGAATTATTTGTGGGATGGGAGGAAGGTGGCCGTACAGCTATTGTTTTGTAAATAATGGCTCCAGGAAGTATTCAAAACGAAAAGTATCATATCATCTAGCTTTTTGTCAAAGCGTTCAGTTCGAGTCCAAATGGTGCAGCCATACAAGAGTACTGACACAGCTTTAATGAATTCCCATTCTATTTAGTCAAAGAGGCCAGATTTCCATACAGTGGTTAAATTCTCAATAGCAGTACCATCTTTGCCTAAGTGTATGTTGACATTGCTTTAAGTAGATGACATATTGCTACCGAGGTATATGAATGGGTCTACTAATTTCAGAGACGCCATTTTATAAGAAGATGGCGTGATCTTTTTTACCTGATTTCGCGTACACGCTAATGCCTCTTGCTGCTTTTTCCAGGCAATGCAACAAGGACTTGGCTTGTGTAGGTGCATTTGCAAAAAGTGCAAGATCATCTGCGTAGACTGCAGCATTATTAGCTTGATTCTAGTTCTTTTTTCAGTGCGACGGAAAATACTGTAAATACACATAATCGTTATTTTGAAAGGCTTTGAGATGATTGGTTTAATTTTTTTTTTTTTTTTTTAATAATTTCATAGTGGGTAGATTGTTCACTAATGGCCCAGGAGACCGGGGTCGAAGCCCAGGTCAAGTCATACTAAAGACTCAAAAAATGGTACTTGATGCCTCTTGGCTTATCACTCAGCTTTATAAGTTACGGATCAAAGGTAAGTGGAACAATCCAGGGGAAAAGAGTAGCACCCTTCTCAACACCGTTGTAGAAGCTATTGAAAAGAGAGGCTTCGGGTCGCCCTTGACAATCGTCGCCAACTTTACTTTTACAATGGTAACAATTCATATGATTATATGGGTTCTTGATATAGGGGTTTAAGGACGCCCTTAACATTTGGGTGTCCGTCTATCACTGTAATTCTTAACAGCTTGAAACTGGCATTCGTTCATTGAATTGAAAATCACAAGGCGAAAGGGTGATGATTAACATCCGGTGAGAAGCGGATACAAGTGGATTCTCTATGCATAAAGAGGTGCCCTTGTGTGGATAATTCGTTTGTTAAAAGGGTTTCATTGTCATGCAAACTCAAAGAAAGGGTTCCAGCAATTCTTCAACGAAGGAAATGTTTCTGAAACACCAACAAAAGAAATTAGACAAAACTTTTCATATGAAAAGTATACATTAGACATGAGGTCTGTTTAATTTTTTTTTAAATCTGTATGCTCCCACCCAAACCACACATTCACATACATACATACATACATAAGTAAAAGTAAAGTTGGTGACCTGAGATTGAACCCTGGTCTCCCGAGTCATTGGCGAACATTCAACTCAATAGTAATTTACAAAGCTTTTTGCTTAGATGCGAGACAAGACTGTGTAAATGGGACTTCCAATGAGACCCGAACTCACTCATGCAGGTTTGCTAGTCTAGCTTGCTAACCTTTACACCACCGGAGGCCCCTAACATTTTACTCAGTAGGTCAATGGGCCGGTATGAAAGATAATGGACACGGCGACACATGTTCAAATCCTAGACTCAGCTGATTGTATTTCACATAGTACTACAGGGTGGAACGATAAAATTGTCGTCCTAAAGAAAACAACACTACAGCTTTATTTTAAAACTTTCATTTAAAAAATCAATTCAGGAAACTTGATTATGTTGTAGAACTGACATCTACAGGGTGGAACGATAAAATTGTCGTCCTAAAGAAAACAACACTACAGCTTTATTTTAAAACTTTCATTAAAAAAATCAATTCAGGTAACTTGATTATGTAGTAGAGCTGACATCTACAGGGTGGAACGATAAAATTGTCGTCCTAAAGAAAACAACACTACAGCTTTATTTTAAAACTTTCATTAAAAAAATCAATTCAGGTAACTTGATTATGTAGTAGAGCTGACATCTACAGGGTGGAACGATAAAATTGTCGTCCTAAAGAAAACAACACTACAGCTTTATTTTAAAACTTTCATTAAAAAAATCAATTCAGGAAACTTGATTATGTAGTAGAGCTGACATCTACAGGGTGGAACAATAAAATTGTCGTCCTAAAGAAAACAACACTACAGCTTTATTTTAAAACTTTTATTAAAAAATCAATTCAGGTAACTTGATTATGTAGTAGAGCTGACATTAATTCAATGTAGTCGCCTTCAGCCTCAATCATCGCCTCGATACGGGTCCGGAACTGGGAGCATGCCTTTTCCACAAGCGCCGGCGGGAGCTCGGTGAATACTCAGCGGATGGTAGCGGTCAGGCTGGCTTTGGTGTTGTGGGAGGTCATGTAGGTGATGTTTTCGACGTATGATCAAACGAAGTAGTCCAGCGGGTTCAGGTCGAGGGGGGAGGGGGTCCAGTGAGAGAAGGGTACAAAGTCGTAGCACTCCTTCTGAAGCCAAGACTGGGTCTCTTTGGAGTTGTGGGCCGGCGTCGAGTTCTGATGCCACACCCAGGCCACCTGATTGCATCAGGGATCACCACACTCTCCTCACATCTAGGTACACTTTGGTGTTGACTTTCAAGGCGACTTCGAAGATGTGAGGTGGCATGATGTGGCCCTCATTTGAAACCCCACCAAAGACCATAACCGTTGCCGGAAACTTTGTTTTCATCACCCTTGGCACGTTGAAGCGTCCGGATTTGCATTTTGAGGGTGCTGGCAATGGTCCTTTTGTCATAACTTGGATCGGTAGAGAGCATGAGTTGTACAGCGGCGCATCTCCGATCTTGCTCGTTGAACATTGTGTCACTTTCAGACATGATAGAAGGCTCCTATCGCTCTTGGGTTTTATACACAACTGGCCAACTAGCAGATGGTCTGCAACAAAAAAAGAAAACCCATTTTCATTAAACGGAAATGCAATCGTGTCGTCTTTTCTAGAGCGACAATTTTATCGTTCCACCCTGTAATATCATTAAGAAATGTATGAATCCGATTATTCTCCCTTCTACTATGGGTAATTAGTAGAGCAGGCTGGGTTTTTTAGCCCTGGTTTGGACGAAAGAAAACTCTGAATTGAGTCCTATTAAACCCTGCTTTAAAAAATTGCTTGGTATCATATCCTGCTCATGGGGGAGGGCTTGATAAATACATATGTATAGGTATTATTGGACCAGATATACCATCTTTCGTCAGAGCCCCTTATATGTTGTGATGATTAGCAAACTAGCCATTACTAGTGAGTTCAACTCTCACAAGGTGCCCTATGCATGCTATCTTGAACGAGAACTAATCATACAAAGAGTGCTTTTAAATTGAGCAATCTGGTTTAAAATGTCATTGATTCTGAGATGTGAGTTCGATCCCACCTAGATTGGGTTTGGGTTCTAGGTGTCATGGTATATCAATCTTTGTGGGTCATTTAATACCAAAGTCATCCTTGTAGAAGAACACTAGTGGTACTATTTAAGGTTTCCCTGTTTAATTGCATATCAACCCGTGTGGGTTATTTAATACCTAAGTCATCCTTGTAAAAGAACACAAGAGGTACTATTTAAGGTTTCTTTGTTTAATGGCATATCAATTTTTGTGGGTTATTTAATACCACATCCATCCTGGCAGAAGAACAGTAGTGGTACTATTTATGGTTTCTTCGTTTAATGGCATATCAGTTTTTGTGGATTATTTGATGCCAAAGCCCTCCTTGTAGGAGAAAACTAGTGGTAATATTTAAGGTTTCTTTGTTTAATGGCATATCAGTTTTTGTGGGTTATTTGATCCCAAATCCATCCTTGTAGAAGAACACTAGTGGTACTATTTAAGGTTTCTTTTTTTAATAGCATATCAACCTTCGTAGGTTATTTGATGACAAAGCTATCCTTGTAGAAGAACGGTAGTGGTAATATCAAAGGTTTCTTTGTTTAATGGCATATCAATTTTTGTGGGTTATTTAATGCCAAAGAAGAATAGTAGTGGAACTATTTAAACTATAACGTGGGTTTATAAGGGTGTTATACATATCCCAAGGGTCTTAGTTGGAAAGTGAACCTAATAGCTCGACTGGCGTTCGAACTTGCTTTCCAAGAGACCACAGTCGGACATATTACCACCGTCCCTCTTTGTTTATGTGCCTGCATAAATGAGTGGAGAGCATGTACATAGAAGACAGCGTATAAATCCACGTATGCATATCTATATGATTAAATAGATAGATAGATAGATAGATAGATAGATAGATATGAAACAATCAGATAGATAGATAGATAGATAGATAGATATGAAACAATCAGATAGATAGATAGATAGATATGAAACAATCAGATAGATAGATAGATAGATATAAAACAATCAGATAGATAGATAGATATGAAACAATCAGAGAGAGAGAGAGAGAGAGAGAGAGAGAGAGAGAGAGAGAGAGAGATAGAGATAGATAAATAGATTGATAGATATGAATGAATGAAGTAGATAGATAGATAGATATGAAACAATCAGATAGATAGATAGATATGAAACAATCAGATAGATAGATAGATAGATAGATATGAAACAATCAGATAGATAGATAGATAGATAGATAGATATGAAACAATCAGATAGATAGATAGATAGATAGATATGAAACAATCAGATAGATAGATAGATAGATATGAAACAATCAGATAGATAGATAGATAGATAGATATGAAACAATCAGATAGATAGATAGATATGAAACAATCAAAGAGATAGATAGATAGATATGAAACAATCAGAGAGATAGATAGATAGATATGAAACAATCAGATAGAAAGATAGATAGATAGATATGAAACAATCAGATAGATAGATAGATAGATAGATATGAAACAATCAGATAGATAGATGGATAGATAGATAAATAGATAGATATGAAACAATCAGATAGATAGATAGATATGAAACAATCAGATAGATAGATAGATATGAAACAATCAGATAGATAGATAGATAGATATGAAACAATCAGATAGATAGATAGATAGATAGATAGATAGATAGATAGATAGATAGATAGATATGAAACAATCAGATAGATAGATAGATAGATAGATAGATAGATAGATATGAATTAATCAGATAGATAGATAGATATGAAACAATCAGATAGATAGATAGATATGAAACAATCAGATAGATAGATAGATAGATAGATAGATAGATCGGGAAGATTCCAATCATCTGTTGATTGCCAAATTGGCTGGAGCTGTAGAATACGCCGATTGCATCTCTGCAGAGGTGTAAGACGCTCCCAACGAGTGTCCTAGATATGACACTAAATCTGATGGTGAGGTTTCAGTAATGCTGAGGTTTTGTTGAATGCGAAGCACCCCTTCATCGCTATCGCTCCCAGGTACACTCTATCATAGGGTCCTATCTATGGGTCAAATAGAACTAAACTCTGTATTTATGCTAAACTGAATTGTTTAAAATAGAACTGTGTTGACATTGAAACTACGTATTTATGTTAAACTGAACTGTTAGAACTAGAACTATTTTTAATTTGAACTAAACTTTGTCCTTATGTTAAACTAAATTGTCTGAAAAAGAATTGCTTTTTGTCATTTAAACTGCGTACTTAAGTTTTACTGAATTGTTTGAAATACAACAGTTCTGAAAATTTGACAGTAAGCAAAAACTATAATCGTACTAAACTGAATTGTTTGAAATTTAATTTGGCGTTAAATGATCCGAAAAGGGTTGATATGCCGTAAAATAAACCAACTAACCAACCAACCAATGTGTTCCCGAGAAGAGTGAAGATATCATAATTATCATATGATAAAGGAACTCCCACATTAATATTAACATGTTTTTGACAATTAAACTGTACTTACATTTAAACTGTGAGCTAATGCTTAACTGAGTTATTTGAAATAGAACTGTTTTTCGACATTAAAACTGTATTTAGACTTAACTGAATGGTTACATAGAGTGTTCGCCAATGGCCCGGGAGACCTGGGTTCAATCCCAGGTCGAGTCATACCAAAGACTCAAAAAATGGTACTTGATGCTTCCTTGCTTAACACTCAGCATTATAAGGTACGGATCAAGGGTAAAGTAGAGCAATCCAGGGAAGGAGTAGCGCCCTCCCCTACACATTGGTGTAGTAGCTATCGAAAAGGGAGCCTTTGGGTTACCCTCGACTATGGTCGCCAACTTTACTTACTTACATATAACTGCTTGAATAGTTTGAAATAAAAATGTTTTTGACAATTAAACTGTGTACTTATGCTAAACTTAATTGTTTTAAATAAAACAGATTATTTACATAAAAATGGATTTGGCGCTAATAAACTATATCGGCTGATATGCCATAAAAACCCAACAAACCAACCAACCAACTTGAATAGTACCACTGTTGTACTTTCATGTGGATGGCTTTTGCGTTGAATAATCCACGAAAGTTGATGTACCATTAAATTAAGAATGGCAGTCGGTGTATTCTGCAGCTGAAGCCGAATGGTCTGTTTGTAGTGTATGAACATGTATCTGTATGTGTACGTAAATGAGTTGGTCTGTTTGCTTTGGTTTCTTTGTTTAATGGCATATCAACCTTTGTAGGTTATTTAATGCCAAAGCCATTCTCCAAGAAGAGCAGTAGTGGTACTATTTAACCCATAGCTGGGAGGATAAAGGGTTCATACCTTTCCCAAGGGTATCTGCCCGAAAGTGAACGTAATAGCGCGACTGGAGTACGAACTCGCGTACTACGATTCTGCAGTCCATCGCTTTAACCATTACACCACGAGGACACCCCCTCAACTATTGCAGGTTATTTAATGCCAAAGCCAATCTCCTAGAAGAACAGTTGTGGTACTATTTAACCCATAATTGGGAGGATAAGGGGGTTCATACATTTCCCAAGGGTATTTGCCCGAAAGTGAACGTAATATCGCGACTGGGATACGAACTCGCGTACTACGATTCTGCAGTCCATCGCTTTAACCATTACACCACGAGGACACCCCCGAGTAGGTCTGTATTAGAATGTGTGTGTGTGTGTGTATGCCAGTAAAGATATATCTATATCATTGTGAAATTATCATATATGTGTCTGTGTGTTTGATGGTTGGTTGTTTTACGGCATATTAACCCCTGTGGGTTTATCCAATGCCAAATCCGGATGTAAATGAATTCTATGTAGGTGATATTTTTAAATGAGCCAAAACTATTTTTGTTAAAGGATTTCTAGTATTGTTATCTAATACATGTCATTCTATATAACATAAATGGCTTAAAACAGTTCGAGAAGAACCCGAAAAAGAACTACCACATCGAGTAAAAGTGGGCCTGGGAGTAATGGTGACGAAGAAGTACTCATATTTTTCAAAGCTCTAGAACTGGGGTCTCATTATCCGATGTTTTGTGTCAGATTCAGGACACTCGTTGATGGGGAGGTCTTACTCCTTTGCAGAGATGCAGTCGGCGTATTCTACAACCCCAGTCGTCGAGTCTGGTGTATTTTACGTAGGTTTGTGTGTATGTATGTTGGTGTGTATATGTGTGTATATAGATATGTATGCGTGGGAAGGTCTGTGACTGAATAAAAGTCTACATTGGAGAGAAGATATGTGTGTATGATTGTTGGATAATCATGTATGTTTACTAGTGTTTTTATATAGGTGTGGGTGTATTTATGTTTGCAGTGTATGTGTGTGTGTGTGTGTGTGTGTGTGTGTGTGTGTTTGTTGAAGATTAGTTTAAATATAAGTGTGTGTAGGTGTGTTGATATATGTATATGATCGTGGGAAAATCATTCGTTCTTATGCGTGTTTTTTATATAGATTTCTGTGTATGTGTGTATGTCAATGTATCTATGTGTGGGTGTGTGGAGAGTGTGTTCACAAAGTTACCATAAAGAAAAAAAATTGGACGTTAAAAACGAAAGGCAAAAAAACCAAGTCGTTGAAGAAAAAAAAGGTTGATCTTGTAGATTGTTTTTGAAGATTATTTTTCGTACCTTGCATAATCCGTCGGACCACGTGTCGAAAAGAATACGAAATGGAAATCTCCGAGGACATGGCCGCGAAAGCCGTTGCCCACAAACTCGGTGCCTTATTGTCTTGGACTAGCCTGAATTCGGGGAGAAACCGAAGTCTCCTCTGGGATACCGAAACATGGAACTTTTCATCGAAAGTTAAGTTAGCACTTGGACAAAAAAAAAAGAAATGAAAAAATTTTTTTTAAATTAAATAATAATAATAAAAAGTTATCAGAGCAGAAAAAAGTACACAGTTTTAGCAAACTCACTCATAAACACACATACACACGTATTCATTGACTCTCACGCAAACACAAACACACACACATACACGTTTTCACACTCACAAAAATATAAACAAACGTATATATATATATATATACATATATAAATATATATATATATATATATATAAATTTGTACAAACACAGTATATATATATATATATATATATATATATATATATATATAAAATGATCACAAATATATAAACTACCATAAAGTATGATATATATATATATATATATATATACGTATGTCTATGTATCTATGTATATATTTGTGAATATATATATAAATTTGTAAAAGCACAGTATATATATATATATATATATATATATATATATATATATATATATATATATATATATATATATATATATAAAATTATCACAAATATATAAACTACCATAAAGTATAATATAAAAAAAAAAAATATATATATATATACGTGTGTGTGTATCTATGTATATATTTGTGAAAATGTGTGTGTGTGTGTGTGTGTGTGTGTGTGTGTGTGTGTGTGTGTGTGTGTTGCAAAGAATTTTTATCTCGTGAAAACGAATAAAAACTTTCATCTTTGAAATTTTTCTTTTTAAAAAAGAAAATTTTTTTTTCCCACTTGTTAAACATTTTTCTATACTTTCAAAACTTTGGGACGTAACTTTTGTACAGATATTTTTTTTTTTTTGTTCTATTTTCAAAGTTATTTTTATAAAGCTGACTTTGGTTTGGTTTCTTCGATCAACCTTCATGGGTTATTTAATGCCAAGCCATCCTTGCGGAACAGCAGTGGTATTATTTGGTTGGTAGGGTATGGCGTTTCATACGTTTTTCGTGAGTATTTATCCGAAATATGATACATGGGTGACGAAGTACAATTACCATTCTTCTACAAAATTGGCTTTAGCATTAAAATAGTCCACGAAGGTTGTTACGCCATTAAATAAAGAAAGCAAACCGAGCTTTCATGAGATCGAACTCACATCGAAGAAGTAATGACATTCCAAATGATATTGCTTAATACAAAAGAAGACTTGGTTTATTTAGTTGGTTTAGTTTGGTCTGTTTGGTTTTATGGCATATCAACCTTTGTAGGTTATTTAAAGCCAAATCCATTTTTATGTAAATAATCTGTTCTATTGAAAACAGTTCAGTTTAGCATAAGTACAGTTTAATTGTCAAAAACATTTTCATTTCTAACTATTCAAGCAGTTTTATGTAACAATTCGGTTAAGTTTAAATACAGTTTTAATGTCGAAAAACAGTTCTATTTTAAATAATTCAGTTAAGCATAAGCACGCAGTTTAAGTGTAAGTACGGTTTAATTGTCAAAAACGTTTCTTTTTCAAGCTGTTCAGTTTACTCAAACAATTCAGTTTAGCATAAGTATACTGTTAGTTCTATTTAACCCATAGATAGGGCCCTATCAAGTGCTACCACTCCGGGCCAGAGTTGACCTGGGAGTGATGGCAATGAAGGGGTACTCCGCATTCCCCAAAGCTCCAGCACTGCTGGAACCTCACCATCAGATTATTTAGTGTCATATCCAGGACACTCGTTAGGGGGGGGGTTACCCCTCTGCAGAGGTGCAGTCAGTGTATTCTACAGCCCCAGCTGACTAGACAAGTTTATTTAGTTGTGGTGCAAGGTAGCATGTATATGGCACCATGTTCTGGATCTTTGGGGAATGTGGAGTACCCTTTATTTCCTTGAATAATACAAAGAAGGCACAAGCCCTTGAAATTTTATGGGGGAGTGGAAGGGAGCGGTCATGTAAGTTCTATATGTTCTAAGTGAGCCTAGCTAGCCACATTTGCTGACCTATTCAATAATACGGTATATAGACAGTCATCCATCATCAACATTTGGGATGTGTGGCGTACTCTTTCATTGCGTTTTCTCGGTTTCTTTCTGGCTCAGAGTGGTAGCACCTGTTTGATCATTAAATCTGTCATGAAAACAAATGAATTACGTTAAATCGAATTGTTAGGAGTAGAACTGTTTGATTATTTTACTGTGTGTGAACAAATGACTGTTGTCTAATTGGATTGTTAGTGATACATAACATTACTAGGAACTATTTAACTACGTGTAAAGGAATGAATTATGTTGAAGAGAATTATAAGTGTTAAATAGCACCACTTCAAACCGTGCAAAAATTCAATTATTGCTTTTGCACAGCAATGCTTGAACCTTTTTGACAGTGTGCAAATAAACGAATAGTACTGAAAAGAATTATTAGTGTTAAATCGCAATACTTGAAACGACAAAACTGTGTACAAATAAATGATTAATATTAGTTAGATGTGGTTTGGTTTCATGGCACATCAACCATTGTTGGTTATTTAATGCCAAATCAATTTTTATACATATAAACAGTTCTACTTCAAACAATTTAGTTTAGCATAAGTACACAGTTTCAATGTCAAAAACAGTTCTATTTCAAACAATTCAGTTTAGCATTAGTACAGTTTCAAAGTCGAAAAAACAGTTCTATTTCAAACAATTCAGTTTAGCATAGGTATGTAGTTTCAATGCCAATAGAGTTCTATTTATGCACATCTTAGCTCTATTTTACCCACAGATATAACCCTACAACTCCGGGCTAGAGTGGGCCTGGGAGCAATGGCAATGAAGGGATACTCTGCATTTCCCAAACCTCCAGCATTTCCAATGCATCACCATCAGATTATTTAGTGTCATATGCAGGTCACCCGTTAGGGGGTGGGGTGCTGGTTTCTTAGTTTAATGGCATATCAACTTTCGTGGGTTATTTAATTCCAAAGCCATCCGTAAAGAAGAACAACAGTGATGCTATTTAACTCATAGCAGGGAAGATAAGGGGGTTCATACATTTCTGAAGGGTATTTGTCCGAAAGTGAACGTAATAGCGCGACTGGAGTTCGAACTCACTTACAACAATTCCGCAGTCCAGCGCTTTAACCATTACACCACGAGTACACCCCGGCGCAGTGTAAAGAAGCAGTCGGTGTATTCAGCCGACTGAGCTGAGAAATGATTAATATTTAAGAGAATTATTAGTGTTAAATAGCAATACTTCCCTGGCCTTTTGGCTGGGCCGTCTGTCATTCGTGTCGGATGGGGTATCAATCAATGGCAGATTCAAGGCCGAAAGGCCCCCAACTTCGGTTGGGCCACCCTCGGGTGGCCGAGCTGCAACCTTTGTCCCCTACGTATAGCACTAGACCTTGCTGTCTAGTTTAAGCCATAACCCGGCATACGTGCCCGGATCCAAATTTTGATTCGTGAAACTGCTTGCCTCATTAGAGCCACATTACACTTAGTGGGTCGATGAGCTGCACAGACCAGCAGGGTACGAGTCTCGACTCGTTCCCGACCTTCCCCTCCCCTTTATCCCCACTTTAATCGGCCTTCGGGCTTTTGACCTTTTGTCAAGTCCTGTCTGGTGGGAGACAGCGACAAATATCATACTTTCCAACTGTATATAAAAATTGTATTAATAATATTACATAGCAATACTTGGAATCATTTAGTAAAAACATCAATTTTTAATTGTGCTTAAATAATTGATTAAAGCTTTTTATTTTTAATTTGAAATTACCAACAAACTATTCCTTTATGAATCTTATGAATGTGTTATATAATTGCGGAGGGATTTTTTTTATATTATCATTTTTCGTTTTATATATCTTGCCTTTCGGTTTAGTTAGGCTAAGAACCTTTCGATTAAGTGCATGGGTTAGTTAAGTGCACACATTGAGTGCAGGTGTTCACGCACGAACGGGGCGGATGTGACAATCACAGATGTCACAATAAAAACCCCAGATAGGAAATAAACCGGGGGCGTGAATGACCTCATGCCCGGAAGCGATGGGCTGAGGATTTTGGAATTTGAAAAAAACAGTGAGTTGAGATTTTAACTCCGAACGAGAGAGTTGAGATTTGGGCGTGGACGAAGCAAGTCGATTTTTGGAGCTCGCCGAGGCCAGACCAGTAGATTGCGGCGGGGACCGCACGTGATGGGAGTCAGATGGAAAAGTCAGCATAGAAAGAAATTGTGTCTCTCTCTCCTAATGTCGGAAAACCTTAAACTCAAAAAGGTAATAAAAAGTTTCGTACCTGAACCAAAAAAGAGAGTCGTAAGTGCTTCGCGTATTTCGGGATTCCCTATGTCTATTTCACATATTCGTATCTTTGTCCTATCTTGAATATTTTGGTGGGCCTATATATCACAAATGTCCATTTAACTGTGTGCAAATAAATAACTGATAATATTTGCCTCTGCCTCCCACCAGACAGGGCTTGACACGAGGTCAGTGCTTAAAGATTAATAGGATGGGTAGGTCGGGAACGAACCGAAGCTCGAACCCAGCTGTTCATTGACCCACTTTGAACAATGTGAGTCTATTGAGCCAAGCTGTTTCTTGGACCCAAATCTGGGTCCAGGCACGGATCACAGTTTATAGCTTAAACTAGACAGCAAGGTCTAGTGCTATACATGGAGGAGCAAGGGAGTCAAAGATGCAGCTCACCCATCCGAAGATGGCCTAGCCGAAACTGGGAACCTAATGACTTCAAGTCTAACATTGTTCATTTTCGAAGCTCACTCTTGACTAAAGTCCAAGCAAATAAATCACTGATGTTAAATTTAATTGTTCATATTAAATAGCAATATTTGAAACCTTTTAACTTTGTGGTTAACAGGTTCGTTTAAAAATGTTCTCTACAAAATATTTTATTATAAATGTATGAACGGGATTTGGCATTAAATAACCTAAAATAGTTGATATGCCATAAAACCCAACCAGCCCCAACACAGACAACGTTTACATACATACACCAAAATCTATATTCAAATAATCATAGACTTCTGATTGTCCTACAATCGGATGCATATATCTAGACTCCAATATAAACATATTTATACCCAGATCTTCCATTTGCGTATATTTATATACACACACACACACACTCTCTCTCTCTCTCTCTCTCTCACACACACACACACACACACACACACACACACACAGTATGTATATTCAAATAATCATAGACTTCTGATTGTCCCACAATCGGATACATATATCTATACTTCAATATAAACATATTTATACCCAGATCTTCCATTTACGTATATTTATATACACACACACACACACTCTCTCTCTCTCTCTCTCTCTCTCTCTCTCTCTCTCTCTCTCTCTCACACACACACACACACACAGACGAAATATACATCCAGTATACGCAACCTATATAAAAATACTCACAGACATATGATTATCCCACGATCATATATATATATATATATATATATACTCCCATACACGTATATTCAAACCCAGACCTTCCACTTACGGTCATTTGTATACGCTATGCATTCAATCGCATACACGCACACATACACCTACACACATACATATCGTTAACAGACATACACCCACCTATATAAAAATTATCACAGACATAGATGCATATCTCACGATTATATACATATATACCCACTCGCATACACACGTATTGAACCCCAGAACTACGACTTACGTACAGTTTTAAGCACTATACACATACACACACATACACAAACACATGAACACATACACCCCCACACACACATACCGCAGACTTACATCCACCCAAATCTATATGAAAATACTCACAGACATATATGATTATACCAAGACCATACACATATATACATACTCCCATACACACAAATCCGAACGTTCCACTTACGCACATTTATATAAACTTTGCAGACACACATATACATACACACGCATACACATACACACGCACCTACACATACTGCAAACATACGCTCAAACCTATATAAAAATATTCTCAAACATATATGAATATCACACGATCATATACATAAAAACACACTCCCATACACACATCTTGAAACACAGACCTTCTTATGTAAATTTATTAAAACTAGGCACACACACACACACACACACACACACACACACACACACACACACACACATATCATTTACAGATATACACACAAATCTACATAAAAAATATTCACAGACATATTGGTTGGTTGGTTGGTTGGTTGGCTATTTTTTAGGATTTATGTCATATCAACCTTTAAAGGTTATTTATTGCCAAATCCATTTTTATACAAATAATCACTTCTATTTCAAACAATTCAGTTTAGCAAAAGTACACAGTTTAATTGTCAAAAATATTTCTATTTTAAGCTATTCAGTTTAGTTGAGCAGAGGGGGAAGCCCCCCCCCCCTGAGTATCCTGTATATGATGCTAAACAATCTGATGGTAAGTTTCCAATAATGCTAGGGCTTTGGGGGAATGTGGAGCACCCTTTCATTGCCATTGCTCCCAGGTCCACTCTGGACCGGCGTTGTAGCACCTAGTAGGGCGCTATCTATGGGTTAAATAGAACTAACGGCATACTTATGCTAAACTGAAATGTTTGAATAAACTGAATTGCTTGAAATAGAAATGTTTTGACAATTAAACCGTACTTACATTTAAGCTGTGTGCTTATGCTAAACTGAATTATTTGAAATGGAAGTGTTTTTTGACATTGAAGCTGTACTTACACTAAACTGATTAGTTTAATGTAGAACTGTTTTGATATTTAACTGTGTGTAAACAAAATATATACTTGTACTAAACTGAATTAGCTGAATTAGAAATGCTTGACTAAGTTGAATATTTTGAAATAGAAATGTTTTTCACTATTAAACTGTACTAACATTTAAACTGTGTGATTATACTAAACTGAATTGTTTCAAATAAAACTAATAATTTACATAAAATTTGATTTTGCGTTAAATAACCTACTATGCTATAAAACCCACCCAATCAACCAACTAACCAACCAACCAATCAGTCAAAACGAACAGTTCTAATTCAAACAATTCAGTTTAGCATTAGTACGCAGTTTAGTTCCACTTGATCCTCTGATATGATCCTACCAGGTGCTACTACTCCTCGTGAATGTCGACCAGGGAACGATAGCAATGAATGGCTGCCCCGCATTCCCCAAAGCTCCAGCATCACTAGAACCTTACTATCAGATTGTTTAGAGTTATATCAGGACACTCATGGGGTGGGGTCTTACCCTTCAGCAGATGTGCAATCGGTGTATTCTACAGCCCAAGCCGAATGGAAACAGATATATAGGCTTCTTCCACGATCATATACGTATATACACACTCCCATACACACATATTTAAACCCAGACCATCTACTTATGTAAATTTATATATGCTACACACACACACACACACACACACACACATCGCAAAGTTACATTCTCATAAATTTATATGAACATACTCTGAGTAATATATGATTATCCCACGATTATATATATATATATATATATATATATATATTTCGTTAAACATAATATACATTTTCTATCTACATATTTTATTGTTGATCCGTTCATGTTGCCGTATTGCTTTTATCGTATTCGGCGGGAATTGATTGATGTATTTTCCATAATTGTATATATCCCAAGTACTTTCTGCCCGACTTTGGGCCATCATCAGGGGAGGATCTAATACAAAAGTGATGTAACTTTTGTTTTTGCATATAACAACTATGTAAGAGCGTCTTTACCTTTGGAATGTGTAATGTTTGTTTTTAAATGTGTTTCTATAAATATTGTCAGTAGCTAAAGACTTTAAGTACATTAACACTGGTTTGAAAATTAATTTTGTTACGTGTGGATTGCATGTTTCTAATATGTAGTGCCTTGAGAATCTGTAGTTTTTGTTTGTTATTTTGATATTCTAATATTGTTGTGTTATCGGTGAGAATTTTTTGTAATTATTTTGTTTGGCAAGAATGTTTTTTTAAATGCTGAGCTATTGAACTTGTATCAGAAAGGTGCATTGTAAGTCTCCGTGATAGGGTAGTTGAGGTTAAACCAACATATATATTATTAATATCAGAGATACAATCTTCTAAACATTGATTTATAGAAACATACCCTCCACTGATCCTAATAAAAAGATAAAACATTATATATTATAATAAATTTTAAACCTCCAACTTGGTCATTAAAAATAATACCTCTCCCTCGATTGGGGTTTTGCAAAAAACCAAGGTTATATATCAATTTAAATGTCCTTTCGATAATTCGTACACTATTGTATGGTATTTAGTATTCTTATCTAATACAAATAATGCATATACAACAATATGGTTTCAATTATTCCCATGTAATAAAATATAATTTGGACAGAATTGTAAGGTATCAAGTATTTCTATCAAATACAAATAATTTGCTAACATGTGTATGGCATCATGTATTCCTGTTCAATACAAAAAAATTTCACAAAGTTGTATGATTTCAAATATTCTTAACCTGATAAAAATAACTTCTGAAAAATCTCTTAATACATGCATTGGACCCAAGCGAGTACTACCACTCCGGACCAGAGTAAAACTGGAAGCAACGGCAATGAAGGGGTACTTCACATTCCCCATATCTTTAGAATGTGAACTCCATGATGAGATATTTTAGTGTAATACCCAGGAAATCCCAAAGGGGGGGGTAATCTCATCTTTCTACTCAGAATACATATTTACCAACCCCTCCGCTCGGGCAGGGTATGACACAAGGTCAATTTTTTAAAGGAGTTTAATAGGTTTGAATTCAGAGTTTTCCTTCTCCTAGACTAGTTGCCTCACCAAGGCTGAAGAACCTAGTCTGTCCTACTATTTACCCATAGCTGGAGGGAGAATAATTGGATTCATATCTTTCCCAAGAGTATTAGTGCTATGTGAAATGCTATCAGTCTCGTCCAGGATTTGAACTCGTGTCACTGTGTCCATTTCCTACGGCAATAACCATTACACCACGGGCACCCCCTACTCAGAATACAATCAATATATTCTCTGACTCATCGACGGGGCGAAAAGAGCGAAAGAGAGAGAGCGAGAGAGAGGTGGGCACAGGTTTAGGACTGAGGGAGTTAAGTGTTGCTTATTGGTGGCTTTTGATTTTTTTAGAGCAAGGATTGTCGCAATATAATCTTCCAACTCATACGAAGTGAATACGATAAGTTTCCAGACTTTTTTTCGTATAGGCACTTTTATGGATAGTACACACATGAAACTCTAGTCCCCTTCGAAATAATCTCCTCCGGCTGCAATGCACTTGTTGTACCGTTCCAACAACTTCTTCAAGGCCCCATGGAAGTCCTCTTCTGTGAGCGTGTCAATGACCTTCGTCACAGCCTCTTTCATCACCTCAATTGTCTCATAACGACAGCCTCTGAGCTTGGAGAATAACCAAAAGTCACAGGGAGCAAGGTCTGGGCTATAGGGAGGGTGGGGAACTGTCTTGATGCCCATCTTGGTTAAATAATCTGTGATAAGGATGGAGTTGTGGACTGGTAGAAAAGCCACTGACCCGATTTGAAGAGTGCTGGCCTCTTCCGACCGAATCTCTTCTTGAACTCCCTTAAAACCTCAACATGGTAACCCTAACCCTAACCCTTTGGCCAATCAACTCTGGTGTATTGACTTCCTTACTCCTCCCACACCTCTCATCATCCCTTACATACTCTCTGCCTTCCTTGAATCTCTTATGCCACTCAAAAACCGATGCTCGATTTCCAAGTTTAAAACACAATTTTATTGCATATCGTTCTTCTAAAGTGTTAGATTGCATTTTTGAAATTCACCAGCTGTGACAATCAGGCTGTAGTAGGATGTATTCCAATTGCTGCTGTAGCTGTTCATTTGAAGCTGAAATCATAAAAATTGGTCAGACATCTCATAAAATGTATAGCAATAACATAGTGAATTTTCAAGAGTCTACATCAATTCTAAATGCCCATACGAAAAATGTCTGGAAACTTAACGTATGCCCCCCCCGTATATGAAGTCTTGTACCATCTAGAGATCAACTTGATAAAAAAAAACTAGAAATAGAGACAGAGAAAAATAGACAGAATAAGCGTGTGTGAAAATAAGAATAAGAGAGAGAAATGTGAGAGAGAGAAAGAGATAGAGAGAGGGAAGAGAAAGAGTGAGAACGAGAAAGAAAGAGGCATAAAGAGAAAAAAGTGAAAACGAAAAAGAGATAAAAAGAGAGGACGAGAAAGTGAGTGGAAGAGAGAAAAAGAATGAGAATAAAAAAGAAAGAAAAAGGTGAAGAAAGAAAGGGAGAATAAGAATGCAAGAGAAAGAGAGAGGATAATTGTGAGAAAGAAAAAAAGAAAGAAAGAAAGAAAGAAAGCGAACGAGTAAGTGAGAGAAAAAGAAAAAGAGTGAGAGAAATAAAAAGTGAGAGAAAAAAAGAGAAACGAAAAAGTAAGAGAGAAAAAAGAGTGAGAACGAGAAAGAAAAAGGAAGAAAAAAGAGAGACAGTATAAAAGAAAAAAGAAAGAAAAAAGAAAGAGTGTGGGTAAGAGAAAAAAAAGGAAAGTAAGAACGTTAAAGGGACAGACAAAGAAAGAAAGAATGAAAGAAAGAAAGAAAGAGAACGAGTAAGTGAGCGAAAAAGAAAAAGTGACGAAAAAGAAGAGAAACGAAAAAGTGAGAGAGAAAAAAGAGTGAGAAGGAGAAAGTAATAGAAAAAGAATAAGAATGAGTAAAAGAAAGAAAGAACGATATCGTAAAAAAGAAAGGAAGAGAAAAAGTGAGAACGAAAAACAAAAGAAGAAAAAAAGAGACAGTATAAAAGAGAAAAGAAGAAAAAAATGAGTGTGGGAAAGAGAAAAAAGAAAAGGAGAGTAAGAACGTAAAAGGGACAGAGAAAGAAAGAAAGAAAGAAAGAAAGAAAAATAGTGAGAACAAAAATGAAAGAAAGAGAATGAAAAAGCGAAAAAAAAAACGATGGAAAGAAAGAAAGGTTTGGTTTGTTTAATGGCATATCAACCTTCGTAGGTTATCTAATGCTAAAGCCGTCATACTAAAACAGCAGTGGTACTATTTAAACCATAGCTGGGTGGATAAGGGGGCTCATGCCTTTCCGAAGGGTATTTGTCTGAAAGTGAACCTAATAGCGCGGCTGAAGTTCGAACTCGCTTACTACGATTCCGCAGTCCATCACTTTAACCATTACACAACGAGAACACCACCAAAGAAAGAAAGAAAGAGAAATAATGTAAACAAGAAAGAAAGAAAGAAAGAAAGAAAGAAAGAGAATGAAAAAGTGAAAGAAAACAGATTAAAAGAATTAGAATGATCCAGAGAGAGTGATAGCGAGAGAGAGAGAGAGAAAAAAAAGAAAGAAATTTAGAAGCTTGTGTCAATTACAAAGTTTTACTCATTTTGGCATAAGGTCCTAAATAAAAGCCACTCAGTATCAAATTCACAATGAACTGAGAACTGGATTATTAGCTAGGTACAATATAAGCCACTCAGTTAGTATCAAATTCACAATGAACTGAGAACTGGATTATTAGCTACGTACAATATAAGCCACTCAGTTAGTATCAAATTCACAATGAACTGAGAACTGGATTATTAGCTACGTACAATATAAGCCACTCAGTTAGTATCAAATTCACAATGAACTGAGAACTGGATTATTAGCTAGGTACAATATAAGCCACTCAGTATCAAATTCACAATGAACTGAGAACTGGATTATTTGCTAGGTACAATATAAGCCACTCAGTTAGTATCGAATTCACAATGAACTGAGAACTGGATTATTAGCTAGGTACAATATAAGCCACTCAGTTAGTATCAAATTCACAAAAAACTGAGAACTGGATTATTAGCTAGGTACAAAAGCGTGTAATAACCCAAAATCTCCTCTTCGGACCGGATGTGGCTAAAGGTTATTGTTGGTTTTAATGCTAGGGTTAAAGAGCCTAGTCTGACCTACTATATACTCAAAGCAAAGATGATAAACGATAGTTCCATGTGTTTCCAAAGTTTTGGGTTTGGGTTGTTTTTTGGCATATCAACCCTTGTAAGTTATTTAATGCCAAATCCTCTTCATATATATATATATGTATTAAATATATAGGATTTAGTTTGGTTGGGTTTTATGGCATATCAACCATTGTAGGTTATTTAATACCAAATCCTCTTTATACATATATATCAAATATATATGATTTGGTTTGGTTGGATTTTATGGCATATCAACCATTGTAGGTTATTTAATGCCAAAACCTCATCATACGTATATATCAAATATATATAATTTGGTTTGGTTGGGTTTGATGGCATATCAACCATTGTAGGTTAATGCCAAATCCTCTTTATACATATTTATCAAATATACATGTTTGTATTTGGTTGGGTTTTATGGCATATCAACCATTGTAGGTTATTTAATACCAAATTCTCTTTATACATGTATATAAAATATCTATGATTTGGTTTGGTTGGCTTTTATGGTATATTAACCATAGCAAGTTATTTAATGTCAAATCCTCTTCATACATATATATGTAAATATATGATTTCGTTAGGGTGGGTTTTATGGCATATAAACCATAGTAGATTATTTAATTCCAAATCCTCTTTATACATATATCTAAGATATAGGATTTGTAAACACATTTTGTTGATAGCATTTTTAAACGAGCCCGAGCTCATTCTTTTGCTAATCGTTAAATGGTTTTTGATATTAGTATCAAACATGAATAATTCTATTTATTCTAAATAATTTGTTTGCACACATTTAAATGGACATACGTATATGACTTGTAAGTGAATAGTTGGTCGATAATTTCATTTTTAAATGGGTTAGAACTAATTCTTTTAGCACGCTTGTATTGCTATTGTTTCTCCACAGTAAAATGGTTTCAATTATTGCTATCGAACACTAATAATTCTATTCAATATTAATCATTTGTTTGCTCATAGTGAAATGGTTTCAAGTATTGCTATGTACCACAAATTGGTCTAGAGGTTAGAGTGTTCGCCAATGGTCCGGGAAACCGTGGTTCAAAGACTTTAAAAATAGTCCTTGATACCTCTTTGCTTAACGCTCAGCAATATAAGGCACGTATCAACGGTAATGTGGATTAATCGTATTGAAAAGGGAGCCTTCGGGTCACCCTCGACTAAAGTCGGCCAATTTTACTTATACATTACTCATTTGTTTGCACACAGTTAAATGATCAAACAGTTCTATTTCTAACAATTCAATTTAGCATGAATCAACAAAGTTAAATGGTTCCAAGTGTTGCTATGTATCACTGAGTTTTGAATTAAATATCAGTCATTTTTATACACAGTTAAATAACAAAACAGTTCTATTTCTAACAATTCAGTTTAGCATGAGTCAACAAAGTTAAATGGTTCCAAGTATTGCTATGTATCACTGAGAATTGAATTAAACATCAGTCATTTTTATACACAGTTAAATAACAAAACAGTTCTATTTCTAACAATTCGGTTTAGGATGAGTCAACGAAGTTAAATGGTTTCAAGTATTGCTATGTATCACTATCAACTCAATTAGACATTAGTCATTTGTTTACACTCATATCTGGTTTGAGGGACAGATGGATTCATGCCTTTCCCAAGGTTATTTGTACGAAATAAAAAGCAAAAAAAAAATCGTTCAGGATTTCAACACTGATCGCCGATTCCATTTTGTAAGACGATAACCGTTATGCAATTTATTTATTTTTTATTATCAGCATAGCTAGGCACAAGGCACCCGAGGAGAATCGAATTTACTAAAAATGGTGTCGCCAACAGTTACACTACATAGGCCACACGGGACAGAGGTCTAATTTTTGAGTAGAGTAAAGCTGGTTCTGAATTAAGAGATTTCCTTCTCTTAACACAGTCTATTCTACTATTTACTCATAGATAGGAGAGGAGAAACAGATAAAGTCTGCCCTTCTATTTAATTATAGCTGGTGGTGGATGGACAGATGGATTCCTGGCTTTCCCAAGGGCATTAGCACGTAATGAAACGCAAATAGCTTCATCAAGGAACTAGGATAAACGTAACGCTACAGATTGCTCTCTAAGCCGCAAATTAGTTGTTTGCTAATCTTGAGTCCATTTGGCACAAGGTTATGAGCTCAAAGCACCCAGTGAGAATCGAATTCACAAACAATTACCGTACAACCAGTTGCACTACGACAGCCCCAGAGTTCGAATTTCAAAGAGTTTTATGAGAAAAAGATGACGAAACATAACCATCGTAAAGCACCCTTCTTCATACACTCTCACACACATAGACACAGATACATAAATATATATACATACACACACATACACATTATCTGCAGGACCTAAATTTTACACCAAAAGAAAAATATCGTACGCACTCATACCACGAGCTGTAAGTGTCTGTAAAATGTTTTCGTTTTCTTTTTTGTAAGCTGCCAATTACCATATGAAGGACCACTGACACTGCGAAGACACAATGTTAGCATTGTGCTTCCAGTTCTTTTGTTCTGGATTTTCCACATTTCTCTGCCACGATCCCTGGCCTTTGAAACAGTAAGATTCTATTGTAGACTTTTTGCGACGAAAGAAAAAAAAAAGAGTGAAGAACTATTTTTCAGACTCTTGTCCACTTGATAAAAGCTTTTACGCGTCGTAATTTATTCATTTTAAACCAAGTTGTTCAGTATTAAAAGAAGCACTTTATTGTATTGATAATTTCAAAGGTTGGCTCTAAGAATATGCGGGTATTACTTCTTTGACGAGCTCAAAGCGTGTTGCTTAGTATATTTAAAACTTTGAATAGATTTACATTGCTTATAAAGCTGTGATGCATTTCGTTTTATTATTCATCCGCGATTAAAAAGAGTGCACGTAATCTATTATGTTTCGTCGTTCGGGCGTGGCATTTTCAAATATTGATATTCTCTCTCAATAAATATATATATATATATATATATATTCTAGAGAGAGAGAGAGAGAGAGAGAGAGAGGGAGAGAGAGAGGTGTATGTGTGTGTGGAGGATCTCTTTTGGTTGATGAATTTGTCGACTTGGTGACATAGGAACGACGGGGGTCAAAAGTTGTTTTTCGGGATGTAAGTCATTGTAAAGAGAAGATTCTATCTATGAATATATATAATTTATGTCGACAAGGAGAGGGTAGAAAATTCTTAGAGATAGATAGATAGATAGACTGAGATAGATAGATAGATAGATAGATAGAAAGAAGAAGAAGAAGAAGAAGAAGAAGAAGAAGAAGAAGAAGAAGAAGAAGAAGACAGCAAAGAAGAACCATAAAATTGTTCAATTTTAAAGGCATGTAACCTCGTCCGTGGTTATTTTAAGCATAGAGGTAAGGAAATAACGTCCATTGTTAGTTTATAAATACGAATGTTTTTTAGTCCCTTAAGTTTTTGAACACAGTTGTATGATATCAAGTATTCCTATCTAATACAAATAATTTGCACACAGTTATATGGTATCAAGTATTCCTATCTAATACAAATAATTTGCACACAGTTATATGGTATCAAGTATTCCTATCTAATACAAATAATTTGTACACAGTTATTTGATATCAAGAATTCTTATCTAATAAAAAAATTGCACATGGTTGTATGGTTTCAAGTATTTCAATCGAATGCAAATAATGCAAATAATTTGAATAAAAATGAAATCGCAACAGCAATGAAATAAAAAAATAAAATCGCAACAATATAATCAAAAAAGACAGTATATACAAAAATAATATTGCAATAACACCGTAATCAAAATGAAAATTGCAACATCTTGATAGTCGAAATAATATTGTAAATAAAGTTACAACAGTATAATAAAAGAGGAAATTGCAACAATATATACAAAAATAAAATTGCAGCAACAACTCTACAATCGAATATAAAATCGCAACAATATAACTACTGATAAAACTGCAATAATTCTGCCAGCGAAAACAAAATTGAAATCAAAACTACAACTGCAACTACATTAAAACCAAGAATAAATTTGAAAAAATATAACAAACAAGTTGCAACAACTTTTAAAACAAAAATAAGATTGCAACAACTTTATGAGAGAGAGAAAAAAGTTGATCCTATTTACCAACCCCTCCGCTCGGGCAGGATATGACACAAGGTCAATTTTTTAGCGGAGTTTAACAGGTTTTAATTCAGAGTTTTCCTTCTCCAAGACTAGTTGCTTCACTAAGGCTTAAAAACCAAGTCTGCCCTACTAGTTACCCATAGATGGCGGTATAATAATTGGATTCATACCTTTCCCAAGGGTATTGGTGCTATGTGAAAAGCAATCAGCCTCGTCGAGGATTTGAACTCGTGTCGCCGTGTCCATTTCCTACGACGATAACCATTACACCACGGACACCTCCTGAGAAAAAAGTTGATAACCATAAATGAAACTGTAGTAAATTAATAATCAAACCCACCCTGCCACCGACTGTATGTCTGAAAAGGGATTGCACCTCACTTCCACAAGGAATTTCTTATATATGACTCTATATGGCATTTGATGGTTCTGGTGGTAAGGGGAATATGGAGTACCTCTTCATTACTATTACTCCCATGTCCACTCTGACATATAGAACTATTTATTCATTTACTGGAAGCAATTAAAACAAAAGATTCCAATACTTGAAACCATTTAAATATGAGCATATAAATACTATAAAATAGAATTAGCAGTGTTGGATAACAAGAATTAAACCCTTTAACTTAGTGCAAACAAATAAGTTTTGGCTTGTTTACTTGCAAACTATTAGCCTCCAAATAACATTATATATATACATATAATCTAAATAACCCACAAAGATTGACATGCCATAAAACACAGCCAAACGAAACTATAATCAAAAATAAAATTGTTATAAATCTACGATTAAAGACAAAATTAAGTTGCAACTATGAATAAAAATTGCAACAAACGTATGAGTAAACATGACATTTCAGCAAATCTATAATTAAAAAAATAAGATTGCAACAACTCTGAGGTTACAAAATTCGAAAAAACTCATGATTAAACATAAAATTACAAGAAACCTATGTTTAAAAACAAAATTATAACAAATCTACGATGTAAAAAAAATTGCAACAACTCTATGATTAAAAATACTGTTTCAACAAATCTATGATTAAAAAAAAGATTGCAACAAAATAGAACTGCAACAACTCTGAGATTTAAAAATTCGAAACACTACTCTGATTAAACATAAAATTACAACAAATCTATAAATAAAAATAAATTGCAACAACTCTAAAATTAAAAATAAAGTTTCAACAAATCTATGATTAAAACTAAAATTGCAACAACTCTAAGATGAAAAATTGCAACAAATCTACGATTAAAGATTAAATTGCAATAACTCTTTAAATGAAAAATTGCAACAAATCTATGATTAAGAATTTGCAACAAATACACGGTTAAACATGAAATTGTAGTAACCCTCTAACTGAAAATGAAATAACAACAACTCTATGATTAAGAAATTGTAACAAAATTATAATTAGACATGAAATAGCAACACATCTCTGAATGAAAATAGGATTAAAACAACTTTATAATTAAGGAATTGCAACAAATATATAATTAAACATGAAATAGCAACACATATCTGAATGAAAATAGGATTAAAATAACTTTAGTAAAAAGGAATTGCAACAAATTTATAATTAGACATGAAATAGCAACACATCTCTGAATGAAAATAGGATTAAAACAACTTTATAATTAAGGAATTGCAACAAATATATAATTAAACATGAAATAGCAACACATATCTGAATGAAAATAGGATTAAAATAACTTTAGTAAAAAGGAATTGCAACAAATTTATAATTAGACATGAAATAGCAACACATCTCTGAATGAAAATAGGATTAAAACAACTTTATAATTAAGGAATTGCAACAAATTTATAATTAGACATGAAATAGCAACACATCTCTCAATGAAAATAGGATTAAAACAACTTTATAATTAAGGAATTGCAACAAATTTATAATTAGACATGAAATAGCAACACATCTCTGAATGAAAATAGGATTAAAACAACTTCCTAATTAAGGAATTGCAACAAATTTCTTATTAAACGAGGCATTGCTCGAAAATAAAATTGCAACAACTGTAAACAAAATTGCCACAACTGTAAACAAAATTGCAACATCTCGGTCTCTAAAAGAGTATAAAGATACCTTACATATTCAAAAATATCTATACATACGTTTTTATTCTTATTTATTTTTATCTTTCTGTTCTTGTTATTATTTTTTTTTTTCGTCACAGAGATTGAATGCTGCTGAATCTGGTGTCGATTACAGAATGAATAAAATGCTGGTGTCTTTGGTCACTCTTTTACAAAAGTTCGCATGCTGGATGAGCGGTATGATACTAAGTCCAACGTAAAATTGAGCGGGTTTCGATCCCAGCCTCAAGCGTCCCACGTGTGTAGCCAAACTTAAAGAGTTGTGATACAACGAAACAGTCTGTCTGTGGATGACAATATATACGCTCCCCGAGAGGGGTTGAGCACTCTAGCGAAGGAATTTACGACTACCACTTGCATAATGCAAAGCTCTTCGAATGAATTGAGCACTCTGGTATCCGGTAAGGTAATCGTGTAAACAAACGAAAGCTACTACATAATGCCCTATAATTCCCGAGCTGACGTGGTTCGCTTGCTGGCTGAGCGGTATGATACTAAGTCTAACGTAAAGTTGGGCGGGTTTCGATCCAAGTGTCTTACGTTTCTAGCCACTCAGAAGAGTTGTGATACAACAAAACAGTCTGTCTGTGGATGAATATATATATATATAAGGCAAGGTAAATTTGGCAACCATAGTCGATGGCTCTTTTTTCATTGGCTATAAACAACGAAGTGAAGGGGAGGGCGCTACTCTTTTCTCTGGACTGTTCCACTCACCCTTGATAAGTACCTTATAATGATGAGTGTTGATCAAGGATGTATCAAGTACCATTTTTGTGTCTTTGGTTTGACTCGATCTACGATTGAACCCCGGTCTCCCTGTCCATTGGCGAACACTCAAGACCAAGATGCATACTATGTGAAATAACATGTTTTCATTGATTTAGTCAAGTTGATTGATTGATTGATTGGTTTTATTTTTAAATGAGTAAAAACTAATTTGTTTGCACACGAGCATTGTTCTTGTTTCTCCACAGTTAAATGGCTTCAATTATTAATTTCTAACACTTATAATTCTGTTCAATATTAATCATTTGTTTGAAGACAGTGAAGTGGTTACAAGTATTGTTATGTAGTCAAAATTTAATTAAATATCTATCAATTATTTACACAGAGTTAAATGATCAAACAGTTCTATTTCTAACAGTTCAATTTAGCATAAATCTAAATACGAAATCTTAAATATATATATATATATATATATATATATATATATATATATATATATATTATAATAAGTTTAAAACCTCAAATTTAGTCATTAGAAATAATTCCTCTCCCTCAATTGGAGTTTTTCAAAAAAACAACGTTATATATAAATTTAAATGTCCTTTAGGATATTGTATCTCTGATAATAATAATAATAATATATATGTTGGTTTAACCTCAACTACCCTGTCGAGGAGACTTACAATGCACCTTTCTGATACAAGTTCAATAGCTCAGCATTTATATATACATATATATATATAATTGATTCGCAAAAACATACTCCCCACTGATCCTAATAAAAAAAATAAAACTTATTATTTATTATAATAAGTTTAAAACCTCGAATTTAGTCATTAGAAATAATTCCTCTCCCTCGATTGGGGTTTTGCAAAAAACCAACGTTATATATAAATTTAGATGTCCTTTAGTAGACTGTATCTCTGATACTAATAATGTATATGTTGGTTTAACCTCAACTACCCTGTCGAGGAGATTTACAATGCACCTTTCTGACACAAGTTCAATAACTCAGCATTTAAAAAAACATTCATGCCCAACAACACAACTACGAAAAATTCTCACCGACAACATAACAATATTAGAACATCAAAATAATAAACAAAAACTTCAGATTCTCGAAGCACTACATATTAGAAACCTGCGACCAACACTCAATAGAATTAATTTTCGAACCAGTGCTAATGTACTTAAATGTCTTTAGCTACTGGCACTAATTATAGAATTACATTAAAAAGCAAACGCCATAATCTTCAACGGCAAAGACGCCCTTACATAGTAGTAATATGCTAAAACAAAAGTTACACAACTTTTGTAATAGATCCTCACTTGATGATGGCTCAAATCGGGCAGAAAGTACTAGGGATACATACAACTATGGACAATACATAAATCAATTCCCCCCGAATACGATAAAAGTAATACGGGAATTCGAACGGGTCAAGAAGAAAATATGTATGCATAAAATGTCTATTATGTTTAATGAAATTTGCATATATATATATATATATATATAATATGCATAATGGTTAGAGTGTTCGTTAATGGCCCGGGAGGCCTTGTTAAATCCCAGGTCGAGTCAAACCAAACACTCAAAAAAACTGTAAAACCGTCAAGGATTTTTCAAAGCTATGAAGTTAGGGAATATCTTATATTGTATCTATCAAGCAACTCAATCCTCTCCAGGTCTTATCATAGACTGGGGTCTCTACCAAGGTTAAAGATCCCAGTCTGTCTTTTAATTTATTTATAGCTGGAGGGAAAACAGTTTCTCATAGATGTAAACAGAATAAATAGCCCGATCATGATATTTGTGTGGGGGTTAATTACCAACACGCAAGACTATGTCAGTCTTGTAAAGCGAGTTCGAACACCAGCCGTACCAATACGTTGACTTTCGGAAAGGTATGAAATCCCTGATCGCCCCGGTACCATTACTGTTCATCTACAAGGAAGGCTTTGGCATTAAATAACCCACGAAGGTTGATATGCCATTAAACCAAAAAAAACTTAAATAATACCACTAGTGTTCTTCTATAAGGATGGCTTTTGTATTAAATAACCCACTGAAGTTGATATGGCATTAAGCAAAGAGACAAAACGAAACCAAAAAAGAGTACAGGAAAAGATTTTAAATAATTTAGTCCACGGAATTCATTGGTTAGTTGATGAACTGATTTTAACGGCATATTAACCCGTCTAGGTTTTTTAAGCTTTGACGTTTGGGAATCTCGTATATTGTATGAACATTTACAGGTTTTGGATGAAGTTATGAATGAGACAATTTTACCTACCTCGGTAGCAATATCTTATCCACTGAAAGTGATATCAATATACACATAGGTGGAGTAATGATGGCGTATTTGCTAATGTGACATATTATATGACAATAGGAGAAAGCGAGTTGGGTGATCTAAAAGCAAATCTTATATATATATATATATATATATATATATATATATATATAAGTAAAATTGGCGATAATAGTCGAGGGTGACCAGAGGGCTCCGCTTTCGATAGCTACTTTACCAAAGTGTACGATAGAGTGCTGCTCCTTTCCTTGGATTGATCCACTTTACCCTTGATCCCTACCTTATAATGCTAAGTGCTAAGCAAGACAGCATCAAGTACAATTTTTTTTAGTGTTTGGTATGACTCGACCTGGTATTTAACAAGGCCTCCCGGGCCATTAACGAACACTCTAACCATCATGCCAATACACACACACACACACACACACACATATATATATATATATATATATATATATATATATATATATATATATATATATATTTACTAATCAATTATCTACCAGTATTCACGGTACCAGAAAAAAACAAAAAACCCTGGCCAGGAACAAGAGAAAAAAATATCTCGAATCACGGTCCAGAGGAAAAAGAAAAAGTTTTTTGGGTAAAAAAGAAAGAAAAGACCAACCTCGTCCTACTCCTTGAAAAAAATCAAGGGGTACTAAGTCAGTGGCCAAAAGGAAACCAAAAAACCCTCCGCGAATACTGCAATGCTATAATTACTAAAGTGCTCAACATTAACCAATGGAGCCAATTATAGATTTAAGTTAATTCTATATATATATATATATATATATATATATATATATATATATATATATTTAAGATTTCGTTTTTAGATTTATGCTAAATTGAACTGTTAGAAATAGAACTGTTTGATCATTTAACTCGGTGTAAATAATTAATAGATGTTTAATTAATCTGTGACTACATAAAAATACTTGTAGCCACTTCGCTGTCTTCAAACAAATGATTAATATTGAATAGAATTATAAGTGTTAGAAATTAATAATTGAAACCATTTAACTGTGGAGAAACAAGAACAATACTCGTGTGCAAACAAATTAGTTGTAACTAATTTAAAAATAAAATTACTGACAAATTAGTCACTTACATATCATGTATATCAATTTAAAAGACTGATGTTAAATTGTTACCGTTACACAGCAACAATTGGAAACATTTAACTGTGTGCAAAAAATATGAGCTCAGGCTCATTTTAGATATTATCAAGAAAATATTTTCATAAATTATATAATTTTAATATATATGTATTAAGAGAATTTGGCATTAAATAACCGACAATGGTTGATATGTCATAAAACCATACCAAACCAAATCATATATTTGATATATATGTATGAAGAGGATTTGGAATTAAATAACCTACAATGGTTGATATGCCATAAAACCTAACCAAACCAAATCATATATATTTAATATATATGTATAAAGAGGATTTGACACTAAATAACCTGCAATGGTTGATATGCCATAAAAGCCAACCCAACCAAATCATATATATTTAATATATATGTTTAAAGAGGATTTAGCTTAAAATAACCTACAATGGCTGATATGCCATAAAACCTAACCAAACTAAATCATATATATTTAATATATATGTGGAAAGAGCATTTGCAATTAAATAACCTACAATGGTTGATATGCCATAAAACCAAGCCAAACGAAATCATATATATTTAATATATATGAATAAAGAGGATTTGGAATTAAATAACCTACAATGGTTGATATGCCATAAAACCCAACCAAACGAAATCATATATATTTAATATATATGTATAAAGAGGATTTGGCATTAAATAACCTACAATGGTTGATATGCCATAAAACCCAACCAAGCCAACTCAATAAATTTGTATTATTAGTCATTTGAAATCATAGAGATGTGCGCAAATTACTTACACAGGAGCCTCCGTGGTGTAAATGATTTCGTTATAAGCCCGGTTGATTTCCAATATAACGTTCCCTCTCAGACTAATACCCTTGGGAAACGTATGAATCCTGCTCCCAGCAATGGGTTGAATAGAATCACTGCTACTCCTTTACAAGGGTAGGTCTGACATTAAATAACACCCAGAGACTGATAACTAAGAAACCAAACAAAGTTAGTCATATCGTATAGAAATACTTGTTAAAGAGAATTATTTGCGATCTATATAGAATACTTGAAACTATCTAACCATGCCTAAACTAATGGGGTCTAACTCGTTTAAAAGTAAATTTATATACAAAATATTTACTGTATGCATGAGTGTATGTACATGTGTTTGTGTTTGAGAGATTTAGCATTAAATAAACCATAGGGGTTGCTATGCCATAAAAACCAATCAACCAATCTGAAACTCACAAATAAGATTGGGATTAACAAAGCCAGCAATGTCAGCTTGTTTGGATTTTAAAAAGATGTAAACTATTGATTGAATTTAAAAGAAAAGTCTGATTGATTTAAACGGCATTTCAATCCATCGAGGGTTATTTTATGTATTGATGTTTGGAAATCCAATTAATTGTAAATTTATAGTTACATTTTTTGTGAATTAGTTTCTTAAAAGGTTTATTTGGTTTTAGTACATATCAATCGTTGTAAGTTATTTATTGCCAAATCCTTTTTATACATATACATTAAATATATAAGATTTGGTTGGGTTTGATTTTATAGAGTGTCAATCATTGTAGGTTATTTAATGCCAAATCCTTATTACATTGAATACATTGAATATATTGGATTTGGTTTGGTTTGGTTTGCTTTGCTTTGCTTTGATTTTATGGCATATCAACCATTGTAGGTTATTTAATGCCAAATCCTCTTTATACATTGAATATATAGGATTTGGTTTGGTTTGGTTTTATGGCATATCAACCATTGTAGGTTATTTAATGCCAAGTCGTCTTTATACATTGAATATATAGGATTTGGTTTGGTTTGGTTTGGTTTTATAGCATATCAACCACTGTAGGTTATTTAATGCCATATCCTCTTTATACATATATACTAAATATATAGGATTTGGTTTGGTTGGCTTTTATGGAATATCAACCATTGTAGGTTATTTAATGCCAAATCCTCTTAATACATATATATTAAATATATATGATTTGGTTTGGTTGGCTTTTACGGAATATCAACCATTGTAGGTTATTTAATGCCAAATCCTCTTTATACATATATATTAGATATATATGATTTGGTTTGGTTGGGTTTTATGGCATATCAACCATTGTAGGTTATTTAAGGCCAAATCTGTTTTAATCATATATATTAAATAATTGGGATCTGTCAACTGAAGTCAATAAAGTTAAATGGGTTCAAGTTCACTTAAACAATTAAACATCAGTTATTTGTTTACACAAAGTTAAATGATCAAACAGTTCAATTTCAAGCAATTCAGTTTAGCATGTCAACAAGGTTAAATAGTTCCAAATATTGTTTACTATCATAATTATTGAATTAAACATCAGCGATTTATTTATACATAGTTAAATGATCAAACAGTTCTATTTCTAACAATTCCATTAACATAAGTCAGCAAAGTTAAATGGTTCCAAATATTACTATCTATCACTAGCAATTCAATTAAATATCAGTCATTTGTTTACACACAGTTAAATGACAAAACAGTTAAATTCTAACAATTCAATTTACCATATATATATATATATATATATACTGTCATCCACGGAAAGACTGTTTCGTTGTATCACAACCCTTCTGTATGGCTAGACAAGTCGGACACTTGAAGCTGGGATCGAAACCCGCCCAACTTTACGTTAGACTTATTATCAGACCGTTCGCCCAACAAGCGTACCACGTCGGCTAGGGAATTATAAGGTATTATGTAGCAACAGCAGCAGCAGCGTTCGTTTGTTTACATTTTATACCTTACCGGATACCAGAATGCTCAATTATATATGGTAAATTGAATTGTCAGAAATAGAACTGTTTGGTTATTTAACTGTGTGTATATATTTATAAATATGAGTGTGTGGGTGTGTGTATATATATATATATATATATATATATATGTACGTGTATATATATATATATATATATATATATATAGAAAAACTGATAACAACGATCCAAGTGGAAGGAATGATTTATTAACGAGTCGACACTATAGCGTTTCGGTTCTACTGAGGCATCATCAGGACCATGAGGGGTGATATTAATAATTTTAAGTTAACGATGGGTGTTTAGAAATGTGAAATACAAAAACCTAGGGGAAAATATGTATAGTAAGAAAAAGTTGGCCGTTTAACTGGCGAATCAGCGTTTGATGTTTAAATTACGTCATTTGACGTATTAGGAATATTGTATAGAATTTATGTACGTTTGTTTAACGAGAAAGATTTCTAGTCAGAAGGAAGAAAAGAAAGAAAGACCAAAAAGAAGAATAGAAAGCATGGAAATTATGAGATATACGGAAAATATTAACAAAGGATGGAATATATTGTAGCTATTTAAAATGTGTTTGCTCAAGTCAGGAGAAATATTATAAAAGCCAGGACGAGTATTTAGGGAATTAAGGAATGAGATAATAAATAAATCGTTAATAAATTATTCTTTCCACTTGGATCGTTGTTATCAGTTTTTCTACGTATCGTCAGATTACAATTCTTTACTCTTCATATATATATATATATCATATAATAGAATTGTGGGAAAATTAATAAATAAAGAAAATAGAAATAAATACGTAAGTAGAATTGCAAAGAATAAAGGAATTGAATTTAAAAATCTAATACAATCAGGGAGAATCACGCAAAATATTGAAAAAGCAAGAATATAAGAATATAAGAATGATAAACCATGGAATAACAAAGAATATAGGAATAGAATTTAAAAATCTAACACAATGAGAGAGAATCACGTAAAATATTGAAAAAGCAAGAATATAAGAATATAAGAATGATAAACAATGGAATCACAAAGAATATAGGACTTAAATTCTAAAATTGAATAGAATAAGAGAGAATATAAGAATATATAAAATAGTGAATTTGGAGAATATAAGAATTCTCGTCATTCCATTTAACGAAAAGAAAGATGAAACGACAAGAAACATGAAAAATTGAAATCTTGAAATAGAATCGAATGAGATATTTTGAAGAATCCAGTAAAATTTAAAAATTAAGAGAGGGGAATTGAAATTTTTAAAATAGGCAAAAGAAAAAGTATAGGAATGAATAAAAAAAATGAATAGTATATTCAAATATAGAAAAAAAGGATTGTCTGCGACCTTTGGCCAGGGTGACCCGAAGGCTCCCTTTTCAATAGCTAATACACCGAGGTATAGGAGAGGACGCTGCTCCATTCCCTGGATTACTCCACTTTACCATGGATGCGTACCTAATAACACTGAGTGTTAAGAAATGTGGCATCAATTACCATTTGTTGAGTTTTTGGTATGACTCGACCGGTGAGTGAACCCCGGTCTCCCAGACCATTGGCGAACACTCTATTCATTAGGCCAATATCCTGGTATGAGTAGAATCATTTTAAAAATGAAATAAGGTAGAATAGAGGAAATAATACTAAAAATTGCATTTGGTAAGAGGAATTAGAATTGGTTGGTTGGTTGTAGTGTTTTAATGGCATATCAACCTTCGTAGATTATGTAACGCCAAATCCACTTTAATACAAATAAACAGTTCTATTTCAAACAATTCAGTTCAGCTTCAGTACACAGTTTAATAGCCAAAAACATTTCTATTTCAAGTTATTCAGTTTAGTCAAACAGTTTTATTTCAACTAATTCACTTTAGTATAATTGTAGATTATGTTTACACACAGTTTAATGTCAAAATAGTTCTATATTAAACAATTCAGTTTACCGTAAGTACAGTTTCAATGTCAAAAACAGTTCCATTTCAAACAATTCAGTTTAGCATAAGTACACAGTGTAAATTTAAGTACACAGTTTGTCAAAAACATTTCTTTTTCAAGCTATTCAGTTTAATCAAACAGTTATATTCAGCCCATCGATAGGACCCAATCAGGTGCTGCCATTCCAGGCCAGAGTGGACCTGGTGTTATATTGTCATCTACAGCATCATAACGACACAATAAATAAACAGACGCAATGATAAAGACGCAGGAAGACTTCTTTAGAAAAATATATACCTCTCACTTTATTTGTAAGGGTACAAAAAGGTTACTCAAGGGTTGCATGTGAGAGGGAGTTGGAGACCGAACAGAAACTGTAATATTTTGACCCCACTCTTATGGCCGTCAGCGTTGTGTCTTTCTCGTTCTCCAGGGCTGCTCAACCGGAGGCCCAGGGATCACTCTGCTGGGTGATCTGCTACATCTTATCAGCATCTTCTCTGGTCCCCAAACTCCATCGGGGTTCCCGAGGGCCCCTTCGGCCGGGTGTTGCTTTCCTTACCACATCTCGTCTAACTCCAACTCCAACGCTACTGGAACTCCAACTGGCACTTGACTTCCGTCTTGACTGCGTTATATAATAATTCAACGCCCATACGATCGCCCACTCGATCTTTGAAATCGGATGTTTAATCCTCATCAAGTGGAAATAACTGTCATGCAGTTCAGAGGTCACTCTCTTCCGGTGCATCAGTCTATGAGTGTACCATGGGAATTTTTTAGCTCGTCCCATTTCATCAGCCAATTTCTGCCCACGTGATTTCCTCTCATAACTGCCATTAGAATGTGTCACTTCCTTCCGGTGCATCACCTTGGAATGGCATTTTTGGCCGGGTCAAAAGGTCAAATATAACACTGGGAGCAATAGCAGTAAAGGGGTTCTCTGCATTCCCCAAAACTCCAACATTACTGAAGCCTCACCATCAGATTGTTTAGTGTCATATGCAGGACACTCGTTGCAGAGGGTATGTTAGCCTTCTGCAGGGGTGCTGTCGGTTAATTCTACATACCCAGTAGACCGGGCAAATAAGAATAGGGGAATGAATATAAAGAAATAAGAATGAATCAGAATTAATATAAAAATGGATTATTGGGTTTAATTTCTAAGGCAGAATAGAATGAGATATAATATAAGAATAGATGAATTTAATTAAAGAAAATAAGGATAGATATTGGAATAAACATGGAAATCAAAAAATGACGGATATAAGTAAAAATTATGTTGAATTGAAGGAGACAGAATATTGGAATAGAGGAATTTAATAGAATGATTTACGAATGAATATTGGCAATTATACAGAAATGGAATTGACAAGAATATAAGAATGAATTTTGAAAAACGCCACAAAATGAGGTAGAATATTAGAATACAGGAATTTAATAGAGTGATTTAAGAATGAATATTGGAATTATTAGAATAATGGAGCAATTAAGAATTCATGAATTGATTTTGAAAATAGAATGGTTTTGTTTGGTTTTATGGCACATCAATCCTCGTAGGATATTTAATGCCAAATCCTCTTTATACATTGAATGCATAGGATTTGGTTTGGTTTGGTTTGGTTTTATGGCACATCGACCATTATAGGATATTTAATGCCAATTCTTCTTAAGAAGTATATATTTAGTATATATGATTTGGTTTGATTGGGTGTTATGGCATATCAACCATTGTAGGTTATTTAATGCCAAATCCTCTTTATACATATATATTAAATGTATATGATTGGTTTGGTTGGCTTTTATGGCATATCAACCATTGTGGGTTCTTTAATGGCAAATCCTCTTCATACATATATATTATACATATAATTTGGTTGGGTTGAGTTTATGGCATATCAACCATTGTAGGTTATCTAATGCCAAATACACTTTATACATATATATTAAATATACAGGTTTTGGTTTGGTTAGGTTTTATGGCATATCAACCATTGTAGGTTATGTAATGCCAAATCTTCTTCATACATATATATTAGATATATAGGATTTGGTTTGGTTTGATTTTATGGCATATCAACCATTGTTGGTTATTTAGTGCCAAATCCTGTTTTTACATATATATCGAATGTATGATTTTTAAACACATTTTTACGCAAACAATCAGTTCTTTTTCTAACAAGACAATTTAGCAAAAATCATTTGTTTGCACTCAGTTTAAGTGTTAAACAGTTCTTTTCGATCCATAGATAGGACCCTATCAAGTGTTACCACTTAAGCCCAGAGAGAACCTGGGAACAATGGCAATGAAGGAGTACTCTGCTTTCCCCAAAGCTCCAGCATTACTGGAGCCTCACCATCAGATTGTTTAATATCATATCCAGAAGAGGTCCCTGTGGACTTTCTCGAAACCTTTGTACGGCACTAGACCTTGCTGTCTAGTCCAAGCCATAACCCGGCAAACGTGAAACTGCTTGCCTCATCAGGCTCACATTGTACTAAGTGAGCCGATGAGCAGCATAGACCAGCAGGGTTCGAGTCTCGGTTCGTTCCCGACCTTCCCCTCCCCTTTTTCCCCACTTTAATCGGCCTTCGGGCTTTTGACCTTGTGTCAAGTCGTGTCTGGTGGGAGGCAGTGACAAATAAACGGAATATAGGAATGAAATCAGATGGAATTATGAAGAATGTATTGTTTAATTTACGAATATATTAATTAATTTAATTTTTTATTTAATTAATAGCGAGCAGGTGAAAAAAGAACACAGACGATGATTATAAAGAGACGTAGATTATATGGAATATAGGAATAAACAGAATTAAATAATTGTTGATATAGGAATTTGTTTTGAAGATCGAATATGAAAGAATGTAGAACCTTTTAAAAATAGAATTGATTAAGAAAGAAGAGAAAGAAGGAACAAACAAAATGAAGAAAGAACCACTAATTAGATGCAATAATGTTACCAAAAGATACAATAAATAAGAAAGCGAATATATAACCAAAAAAAAAAAACAAAAAAAAAAAAAGACCGGAAAGTCCTTGAAAGAAAAAAAAAAATTCAAGTCAGCTTAAGAATGGCGTTAACAATTTCGTTCATTTTTCGTGCGTTCCACTTTTTTGGAGAACAAGCTTTTTCTTTTGGTTTTCAATTGTTTGTTTTTCTATGGAGGCGACATCAAAACTCTTTTGTCAACCTCTAAAAAAACCTAAACTGACAATAACAACGAAACGAAACGAAACAAAATAAATAAATAAATAAAAATAAAAAAAAAAAAACTTTCGGAAAGAAATATGTAAATGTTTGTCATTGTCGGAATGTAAATGGAATCTTTTGGTCGAATGATTGAAAGCAAATTATGTAAGCTCTCTGAACGTCAGGGACGGGAAGGAAAGACTTCCCCCCCCACACACACACACGCACACACCAAAAAAAAAAAAAAAAAAAAAAGAAAGATCAAGTTGGCACTCGAAGTAAACAGTTACAAGAAAAGTATCGAACAAAGGGGGAAAAAAATAGAATTTACGTATCTTTGATGAATTAATCGAATTTATTCGGTAAGAATAATAATCGATTCGCATCCAACTTGAATCTCTTAAGCAAGAAATTTTCGCCCTATATAGTTAGAATTTCATCAAGATGAGTCAAAAGTTTTGTCCTCTTTTGGTAACTTTACAGCCTAAACTGGTTCGGTTACGTGATGTACGCTCCCTAAGCCGGCTCGAAAAAAAATGTTACAAAAACTTTTAAAGGCTATGAAACATAGATTCGGCTTGTGCAGGTGTATTTGTGAGAATATCTATGGGTCAAATTAAACTGTTTGACCGTTTAAACTGGGTGTGCGTAAAGAAATCACTGTTGTTTAATATAATTATTAATGATACATGGCAATATTTGGAACCATTCAACTTTGTTGATTTATGTTAAATTGAATTGTTAGAAATAGAACTGTTTTATCATTTTACTGTGTATAAAAAATGACTGCTGTTTAGTTGAATTATTATTGACACATAGCAATACTTTGATCTATCTAATTTTGTTGACTTACGCTTAACTGAATTGTTAGAAATAGAACTGTTTGATCACTTAACTGTGTCAAAAGAAATGACTGTTGTTTAATTGAACTGTTATTGGCACAAAGCAATACTTTGAACTATCTAATTTTGTTGACTTAAGCTAAAGGGAATCGTTAGAAATAGAACTGTTTGACCATTTATCTGTGTGTAAACAAATGACTTCTGTTTAATTGAATTGTTATTGACACATAGCAATACAGAGAACTATTTAACTGTAAGATAATATAACTCTAAGCGTAGAATACTTGAAAGGATTTTACTTGATTGCAAAATAGAATTATTGGTATTACATTGCATTAAACAGATCCATTTGACTGTGTGCAAATAAAGGAATATTGATATATCGATTAATTAGTACAAAATAGCGATACTTAAAACACTTCAATACGTGCAAACTCTTCGGAAAATTCCGTGGAGCATTCAATAGGTCTCCAGAATTTTTTTACAGGCATTTAAAATTGGCGTAGATTCTTGAAAATTTACTATGTTATTGCTATTTATCTTATGAGATGACTGACCAATTTTTATGATTTCAGCTTCAAATGAACAGCTACAGCAGCAATTGGAATACACCCTACTAAAGCCTGATTGTCACAGCTGGTGAATTGCAAAAATGCAATCTGGACGTGAGGACACTTTAGAAGAACGATATGCAATAAAATTCTGTTTTAAACTTGGAAAAAATGCCAGAGAAATGTATGGAATGCTTCAGACTGCTTTTCGACCATCTTGCATGAATCGAGCATCAGTTTTTGAGTGTCATAAAAGATTCAAGGAAGGCAGGGAGTCTGTAAGGGATAATGAGAGGTGTGGGAGGAGTAAGGAAGTCAATAGACCAGAGTTGATTGGCTAAAGGGTTAGGGTTAGGGTTACTATGTTGAGGTTTTAAGGGAGTTCAGGAAGAGATTCCTTGGGAAGAGGCTAGCACTCTTCAAATCGGATCTGTGGCATTTCCACCGGGAAAATGCACCAGTCCACAACTCCATTCTTGTCACAGACTATTTGACCAAGATGGGCATCAAGACAGTTCCTCACCCTCCCTATAGCCCAGACCTTGCTCCCTGTGACTTTTGGTTATTCCCTAAGCTCACAGGCTGTCGTTATGAGACAATTGAGGAGATGAAAGAGGCTGTGAAGAAAGGTTATTGACAAGCTCACACCAGAGGACTTCCATGGGGCCTTGAAGAAGTTTTTGGAACAGTACAACAAGTGCATTGCAGCTGGAGGAGATTACTTTGAAGGGGACTAGAGTTTCATGTGAGTACTATCAATAAAGGTTCCCATACAAAAAAAGTCTGGAAACTTATTTAATGATCCTCGTATATTTCTCCAACCTCCTACCATACTGGATTTGACTCAAAGTCATTTTATAGTAGAGAACCACGATCGAATCGAGACTCATTCCTGGCCGTCATAAAAATGCTTCATCCCTTTGACCCCACGAGACTCCAACTATACGGACACTTGCCCCCCATCACGAAAACTATACAAGTTCGACGAACCAGACACGCAGGACACTGCTGGAGAAGCAAGGACGAGCTCATAAGCGATGTACTCCTGTGGACCCCCACACATGGATGTGCAAGAGTGGGACGACCAGCACGAACATACATACAGCAACTATGCGAGGACACAGGATGTAACCCTGAAGACCTGCCGGAGGCGATGAATGATAGGGAGAAATGGTGAGAGAGGGTAAAGGATATCCGCACTGGCGGTGCGACACATGACAGGTGCCCAACTATGAACTCAGCTCTGCAAGGCATGTTTTGGCTTGGGGAGGGGACAGCCCCCTAGTCTAAGCGGTTAATTCCCACTCGGAGGGAAACTCAGGTTTGCCCCCAGATAAAAACTAGTGATTGGTTTATTTGACATTTATCCCATCTCTACCAGGCCGAATTCAATACAATTTCATTTTATTGCGGGATCCCACGCAATAATCGAGACATATGCAGGACCGTCACCAAAAATCCTTGATCCTGACGGCATTCCCCGTTTTTGTTGTGCCTCAGGCACCAAGCGTTGGATTCACCTTTGCAAAACAGGTATTGCCTGTTGGTGAAGGTTTCCTAGGACCCGACGGTTAGCAAGATACCACCCACCTAGTGCAAACCCCGAATTGACCCCTGAAAACAAAATAGTTGGTTGGTTGGTTTGGTTTTATAGCATATCAACCTTTGTGGGTTATTTAACGCCAAATCCATTTTTATACAAACAGTTCTACTTCAAACAATTCAGTTTAGCATAAGTACGCAGTTTAAATCTAAGTAAATTTTAATTCTAAATAAATTTCTATATCAAGCTATTCAGTTTAGTCAAACAGTTCTAATTCAGCTCATTCAGTTTAGTATAAGTACAGATTTTGTTTACACACAGTTAAATGTCAAAACAGTCATATATTAAACAATTCAATTTAGTGTATGTCCAGTTTTAATGAAAAAAAACAGTTCTACTTCAAACAATTCAGTTTAGCATAAGCACGCTCTTTAAATTTAAGTACAGTTGGATTGTCAAAAACATTTCTATTTCAAGCTATTCAGTTCAGTCAAACAATTCAGTTTAGCATAAGTATTCCGTTAGTTCTATTTACCCCATAGATAGGACCCGATCAGGTGCTACCACTCCGGGCTAGAGTGGACCTAGGAGCAATGGCAATGAAGAGGTGCTCTGTATTCCCCAAGGGACCTCACCATCGGATTGTTTAGTGTCATATGCAGGACACTCATTGGCGGGGGGCTACCCCTCTGCAGAGGTGCACTTGGTCTATTCTACAGCCCCAGCGCTTATTGGTTAACTTCGGCTATCCGGGTTCGAATTGGCTAATAACCCAGCTGAAGCAACCAAAAACCGTTTGCTGCGCGGAATGTGAAGACGTTGTTGACCACAATACACTGAAAAGATGATTGAAAAAATTCTCTTGATGATCAATGTCGGAGAGAACTAAAACCATGAATTCCAAGCTATAGAAGCAAATCCAAGGAGTAGCTCTCAGTACGGGGCAAGCTCAGCATCTCATATTCCAGTTTGGTTCGTCACTTTCACAGCCTCAGTAAATCCGGAGAGTAACTCTCAGAGTTCAACATCTCACATTCATGACCTTGGCAAATTCGGTGAGTTTACACTTATTGCTTCTAAAGCGAGCTTAGCATCTTTTTGGGTTTGCTGGCAGGGTGAATCTTTTTTCCAAAAATATTGCCACACTAAAGAGACTAAGGAAAAATACTATGGTATATAGTGGATCAGGAATTCGAAATTATATTTTGTGAATGGGAAACTTTCTCTTTTGTGCTTCCATAGTTTTTTTTATAGCAATCCTGGAGCAACTGGAAGACTTTAACATTGACGTGAATGCAAATAAAGCAGTCTATAAGTTTTTGACAAAAAAAAAAAAGCCATATCCAAGCATCTGAAATTGTTGGATAGTAACCGGAATATTCTTTTGACATGCTGTATTAGTTGCGTGGTTATGCCTGTTTAAAATGGTAAACAGAACGATGCCCCAGCAAAAATGCCGCGTAGTTTGCGAGGGTGGCACAACAGGATACCCACTTATTTCCTAAAGTAAACAGGACTCAGGTGTATCCTCAGCGGGAGATTCACATAGTTTATATCGGTGACATTTCTACGCGTTGTGCATAGGCGAGAGGTGATGTGACCAGAAGGATTGCATGGGTGTCCGGAAAATTGTATAAATCAGGAACGAATTTCAACCTGGCAGAACGAAGCAGAAAGGCAGTGAAATTTTACAGAAAACCCGTACCGTCACCCCTGTGTGAGTGCATTTCAGCCATCTCTTACTAACCATTCGTGCATTTCGTGTGATAAAGAAAAAACAGTGTAGATATACATTTTCTTTTTTAAGTAGAGGAAATATATTGTGAATTGAATTACCATGACCAGAAAATCCGGCGAACACTTGCAGGTGACATACGTGGCTTTGGAGGTGGTCGTATCCTCTGCAAAGTGTTCGGATGTAACTTGCAAGACACATTCAAGTTAATTGGCCACGCAATTACCTTGACTAGTTGATTCGGCATCACTTGTTTGCGATGTGGATTAGTGCTTCAGTGGTAGAGTTTTGGCTTTGCTTTCTGTGGTTGCTGGTTCGATCTCCAGTGGGGGAGATCACTGCTGATGAGACTTAATAAGGTGGAAACAGCTGTCCAGTATTTCCGTATATCGTGCGCAACTGCTCGACGGATTTTCTGGTCATGGTAATTCAATTCACAAAAAAAGGTTGATTATATTTTTATACATCAGCGTTGTTGGTGATCTTACGTGTATACAACAAAATTAGTTGACCAGTTCCCATACCTCGGCAGCAATGTCTTATCTACTGAAAGTGTTGTCAACATACGCCTTGTGAAAGCGTGAACTGTTATTGACAACTAATCGACTATATAGAAATCTGATCTCTGGTAAAAAAAAACGTGATTTCTTCCAAGCTATGATTGTGTTAGTACTACTGTATGAAAGCACCAGCTGGACACTAACGAAACGTATGGAGAAAAAGCAAGATGAGCATTATCCAAGAATTCTACGAGCTGTTTTGAACAGCTCTTGGAAGCAACACTCTACAACATAGTAAGTGAAGTAAGAGCGACTTTCTCTTATGAACTCCTACACATGGATACACCAGCTCCTTAGAGGTACTCGTGGTGCAATGGTTACCCACGTTGGAAATAGAGTCGTCGAACCGAGTTCAAATCCTAGACGAGACTGATTGCATTTCACATGCCTCTAATATCCTTAGGAAAGGTATGAATCAAATTATTCTCCTTCCACCTAAGGGAAAGTTGTCGGGCAGCCTGATTTCTCGAGCCTTGTTTAGGCAACGAGTCTAGGAGAAGGAAAACTCTGAATTCAAAACCGTTGAACTCCGCCTACAAATTGACCCTGTGTCAAATCCCGTCTGTGCAGAGAGATTGGGTAAATTTATATTGACATCAGCTCTGTGTGGACACTGGATGCACTCTAGAAGATCTGTGCAGAGAGATTTGGTAAATTTGACATCAGCTCTGTGTGGACACTGGGTGCACTCTAGAAGATCTATCAGGACCAATGGATGATAGAGATGAATGGTGAGAGAGAGAGAGAGAATGCTATGCTGTTAGCCGGACTTTATGATGATGATGATAATATGTAGTGATAAGAAATTGAACTTCTTGGTGCTTCTTTCTTCGGAATCTTGAAAAGGTTCATGGGTTCTCTGGTTTGTCTTCGTTAATCTGACTTTTACCGACAGTCTTGACCTGCTCTGCTGCTTCAAGACACTGGCCGGCTAAATGACCATCTCTCTTTTCCTATCCCGTTCCCAAATCAAATTTGAAGGCTTCTATAAATATCTCATTGTCCATTTCTGTCGTGGTATTAGGTTGACGTGTCAATTTCTAGCGGTAAATGCTTCTATTTAAATTATTGATACATTCCGATTACGAAAACATTTTCGGCGTTAAAAACAAAACACCAAAAGGCCTTTAAAAAATTAAATAATAAAAAACGCGGAAACTTAATTTAATAACTTGGCCCTTCCCCACCCCAATGACAACCCAGACACCACAATTAGATAATTTTCCGTGACATCACATTATAGTCAATATATTTTCCATGAAACAAATCATACTAAAACCCCTTTCACACAAACCCTTGCCTACTTCTTTCTGATCAGCTCCTTTCAAAACTAAAAATCTGTCAATGAAACCCGATACATTTGACTTTAAATCCCTTCTAGGTTTCCTACTACAACTAGCCCCCCTCCAGCATCTTATCATTTTGTAATATAATGGCCGTGGGATTTCGTTTTATGCCTTTGGGTTTAGTTAGGCTGGGAACCTTTCGGCCCAGTGCATGGGTTGCTTAGGTGCAACATTAACACAGGTGTTCACGCGCGTGTGCAGGCGAAGCGGACGTGTCACTCAGAGATGTTACAATAGCCCAGATGGGAAACGGGGCTAGCAAGTGCGAATAACGTTACGCACCGGAAGCGCGCGGAGGGTTTGGGGATTTTGAAGAAAGTGAGCAGAGTTGAGAACTGGACACCGAACGAGAAGGGTCGACTTTCGCTTGCTCACCGAAGCCACACGTGAAGCCACACGGGTGCCACAGGTGTTGGGGGGGTGCAGATGAAAAAGCCAGAATGGAAAGAATGTGTATCTCTCTCCTTATGTCGAAGAACATTAAAAAGTTTCGTACCTGAACTGAGAACTCGTTACGTATTTTTCGAATTTCGAGATTGCAAGGTTCGAGGTTCTATCTTTATGGACATTCGATGTACATTTCACACCTAGCCATATCATGGCTATGGTACAATTTCGCCTCACATGCTTTTGAATAGAAAAATTCAGAAAACGGTCTCTGTTGAAAAAGCTCGAGATGAAATAAAGTCAAACGAAATATCACGCATCTAAATTTGATTTAAGTGTTTGGTTTATCCTATCAAAGTTTTTTTCTTAAATGGCATATCAAGCTTCATGGAATATTTAATGACAAAGCCATCCTTGTAGATGAACAGCAGAGAAACTATTCAACTCAAAACTCGGGGGATAAGGGTGTACATGCCTTTTCAAAGGGCATTGGTCCGAAAGTGAATGTAATAACGCTACTAGAGTTCGAACGTACTTACTACGAGGCCACAGTCCAGTACTTTAGCCATTACGACACGTGGGCCGCACTAAACAGAATTACGAATTGTGAATAACGATACTTAAAACCATTTAACTGCGTGTAAGCAAATGACCTCTAACTCGTTTTTTTTGCCCCCAATGAGTGTCCTCATATATGACACTAAACAATCTGAAGGGGAGGTTCCAGTAACGCTGGAGCTTTGAAGAATGTGGAGTACCCTTTCATTGCCATTGCTCCCAGGTCCACTCTTGCTCGGAATGGTAGCACCTGATAAGGGCCCTACCTATAGGTTAAATAGAATTAACGGCATATTTATGCTAAACTGAATTGTTTGAAATAGAAATGTTTTTGACAATAAAACTGTACTTACATTTAAACTGCGTGTTTATGCTAAACTGAATTATTTGAAATAGAACTGTTTTTGACATTGAAACTGTACTTACACTAAACTGATTTGTTTAATATAGAACTGTTTTGATATTTAACTGTGTGTAAACAAAATCTGTACTTATACTAAAGTGAATTACTTAGCTGAATTAAAACTGCTTGACTAAACTGAAGAGCTAGAAATAGAAATGTTTTTCACAATTAAGCAGTACTTACATTTAAACTCTGGTTCGTTAGTTGTTTTGTTTTACGGCCTATCAACCCTTCTCATTTCGTTTAACACCGAATTAAATTTCAAACAATTCAGTTTAGTATAAATATAGTTTTTGTTTACAAACAGTTAATATGTCACAACAGTTCAGTTAAATGTAAAAATAGTTCTATTTCAAACAATTCTGTTTCCAATAAGTACACAGTTTCAATGTCAAAAACTGTTCTATTTCAATCAGTTCAGTTTAGCATAAGTATATTATTTAGGTCTATTCGACCAATAGATAGGAACTTATCAGGTACAATCACTCCGGCTCAGTGGACATGAGAGTGATGGCAATAAAGGGGTACTCCAATTCCCCAAATCATCTGTATTACTGGAACCTCATCATCACATTGTTTTGTGTCTTATCCAGGGCACATGAAGTGGCGAGTGTTACCCCTCTGCAGAGAAGCAGTCGTTGTATTCTACATCTCCAGCCCAGTGCAAATCACACATACACGCCTCTCCATATATATATATATATATATATATGTGTGTGTGTACTAGCTGTACCCGGCCACGCGTTGCTGTGGCTCAGTTTGTTTAAATGAAAAAAAAGAAAATACATGTTTCTAGTATGTTTAATTTTCCAATACTTGTGGATACACAATATTCTTGGTAGTTCCAGTTTCCGTGTTGATAAAGAGATTGTCTAACCCTGCCGACTCTGGAACAGGCAACATATGATTGCCCATGCGAGAAGCAATCAGCGTGTAAATATAAGCCACACAGTTCTTAAGATTCTCCCTGTGCTTTGTTCATCGTGATTGCAGATGCCAATCGAATTGGGAATTGCAATATCTTAAATTGAAATGACATATCTCTTGGAATCATAGGAATTCGTGGAGAGGACATCTTCACCTTTGAAAGGCCCTGTGAAATTTTTTGCTTCTATGATGTTGGTCATTAATTTTTTTACTGAAAGACATGTGTCATTACAAAGCTTGGGCTGGTTGATATTTTGCAACATGATAAGTGGCACACCATAAAATATTTATTAAACAACAAAATAAATGGGATATCAATAATGAAGAAAAAATTTAAGAATAAGTTTTTAGAAATTTACTAACTACAGAACCAACGAAATATGGTTTAAAGTTTATTAACGAAAGAAAACTTTTAAGGAATGTCTTTCGTTGAAGTTAAACAAAAATAGAAATTTTGAAAAAAGAAAAGAAAATATTTAGTGAACAATCCGTTAGAATAAAAAGAAATTTAAACGAAATAAGGTTTAAAGTTTAGTGTCTCTGTTTAAGTTAACCAAAAAAGAAAGAAAAGTGATAAAGCATAAAAAAAAAAAATCACGTGTAAAATTCTTGGAAAACGGAAGTAATGTTTACCTTCACAATTCGCGTTCGGCTTTTCTCGGAGAAAAACGACTTATTAAAAATATTTTTTTAATTATTGTAATATTTTTGGATAATAATTATATAAAAACACTCCTGAATACTCTCAGAAAATTTTAAATAAAATTAATGGTATAAAACTGGAGATTATCGGTTAGTAAG